>JAKUCV010005232.1:34057-151023 GCA_028386065.3 Turnera subulata
GGTTTAGGATTCTTGTGACTAGAATTCCTAGGTTGTAACGGTTTGTTAAGCACCCGTAAGCTTAACGTAGATAGTGAAATCTTCAAGTGAGACTTGAAGGACTGGATTAGCCACACTAGTAGAGTGTGTGTGAACCAGGATAAATTGCTTGTGTCCTTCATTCTTTCAATTCCGCATTTAATTCCTGCTTATTTCGTTTTTATTCGATTATCGCTATTCACCCCCCCTCTAGCGAAGGGCTATTGTCCTAACACCCATCAATTCCCTCGTCGCCGTCTCTGTGAATACAATTCACTAAAATAACAGGACCCGAGGGGTACCCTCTTTTCCCTCTCGGTGCTACCGGTCAACAGCCCCACAGTAGAACTTATTAATTATTCAGGTACGTTATGTTACCAATTATGAAATTGTATAAGTGTCACCACAAGTCGTATTTAAGTTGTGTACCATTACAGAGCTTCTCTAAACAGGGCCCAAAGCTCACAAATAACAGGATATAGCAAGACAGCATATATCACAAGCATGGCAATAACAGCCTATAGGAGAATCACATGGCAAAGCACCACATATTTATTGTCATGGCAATTCAGCACATAAACAACCAGGTACACAATGCAGCCAACAGTATGAAGCATACTCAGCAAGCTGTACTACCTAACCATACCAACAAGTATTCGCATATAGGTATATAAGTCTTATAGAGTCACCTCAGTTATGATGGAACTCCGTCTGTCCACCACTAGTTCCTGCTGCTCCTGAGTTATGTCTTGTGCCTAAACACATAGACACCACTATCACACAAAAGAACTAAACAAAAGCATGCATGCACGTGCAATGCAATCGTGAGTTAAAGTCCAGCCCGACCAGTCTACTCTCACTAGCCAAAACTATACTTCCAAGTCACGGGTCTATTGGTCACAGGCTTAAAGCCTAACTATGTCCAAAATCCTTATCCAGCATAAAGTCCACATGGTCTCTAGGCCTAAAGCCCACATCCCCAAAACTACTATAAAATCAAGATATGTCCTTGGGTTGTGAGCCCATCTCTTATTTAATTCCAATTAATCAAATTAAGTCATAACATCACATTACTGGGCCTGGGCCCGATTTAGACTAACTTCAATTTAAGGGTTTTACCCGAGCCTGAGTTACTGTCCTAGAGGTTCTACCCGCGTCGGACAAACCGGTCATAAGCTACTCGCTTCCCGCTCTCTGTTTCTACTATGTATATTACAAGCAATACATAACCCAATTCATTATAAATAATACATGCCATGAGTGTACAACAAGTTTTACATCAAGGTAATACCGTTAAATGCTGGAAAAATTTTGTTTCATCGAAACAACAATCCCGATACGTCGGAAACACCTGAACTCGCCAGAAATACAACCAACTTCGCCAGAACGGCACCCAACAGCCCGACACTGCTCCTCCACCAACTATTGACAACCAAAACGCTAACACACCCTTAGAACAAAACTCACAGAAACTCAAAAGCAACTAAACGAAGATAATAGCGATTAAGGTTGCCGGAACTCTTACCGAAAGAAAAGATCCTCACCGTCCAGCCCCGAGTTGCCCACAAAAGTCTCGGATCCGTCAAACCAATCGACCCGACCACTCCAACCTGCTGCCAAACTGAACCCCCGCGCCTCCGTCCAAGATCCGGCCCTCCACAGAGTACTATGACTAAGATTCGTAGCCCAGCAACCCCCCCTGCCGGACACAAACAACATGACCTGCACCACCATCTGATCCACAATGCACAAGCCAACCACAACGAGCACCCGATTAAACGATCGGTACCCAAAATCAAACGAACAGAAACTATGAGATGGAAGAGGAAGCGAGATTCGTGGCTTACCCACCTTGATCGTCACGCCACGAACAGCTCCCCACACTCACAGATCCTCCACAGCGGCGGTGTAGCAGCGAGGAAGAGAGACTGCGAAGAGGTGGTGGTGGCACGCTGATAACAGAAGAGGAACGGCGGCTGGAGCAGCATCTTGTCGGCCGAAGGAAGTGAAAGGGAAGAGTAAAAGAAACCAAGAAGGGGGAAGAGGTGCGCAGCCGGCTCGAGAAGAAAAGAAGGAAGGAAAAGAGAGGAAAAATAAGGAGAGAGGGAAAAATGAAAGAATAAATACCTAGGGTTAGGGTTATGGCCAGCCGTGACGAAAACGACGGCGTTTTGATCATAGGCGTGGGCAACCCTTCATCCTTAGGTTAAAACGTAGCCCTTAATGTGTTGCATGTTATACTCCTACCAAAAAGATGTAGTTTTGGTTTAACCTACCCCAAATTGTATGTTTAATCTCTTAACACGTGCTGGAACTAAACGAACTCCTAAAGAACGAACGAGACCACCATAAAAAAAATAATTCCAAGAATAAGAATTAATTTTTTTTACCCAAAGACTAGGAAATAACACGAGGGTAAAATTGGAAATAAAATTTCAGAAATTCCATAATTAAATTATGAAAAATCGGGGCGTTACAGTCCTATCCCACTTATGAAAGTTTCGTCCTCAAAACTACATGATAAGAATCAAAACAGATGTGGATGCTGCTCTCTCATATGGGACTCCACCTCCCAAGTAGCCTCATTTGGAGAATGACGGCTCCATCTAACTCGAACCATAGGAATAGTACGACTCCTCAACTGCCGTACTTCCCGAGCTAAGATCTCAACCAGCTCCTCGACATAAGTCAAATCATCAGCAACCTCCAACTCCACAGGTGATACCACATGACTCGGATCAGACCGATAACGCCACAACATTATGACATGGAATACATCGTGTATACGAGACAGCTCCTCCTGTAATGCCAATCTGTAGGCCAGCAGACCAATCCGCTCCACGATCTCATAAGGACCGATATAACGGGGGCTCAACTTGCCCTTCCTCCCAAACCGAATAACACCTATCCAGGGAGCAACACGGAGGAAAACTCTGTCACCTACACTGTACTCCATCTCCCGACGATGCTTATCAGCATAACTCCTCTGTCGATCCTGAGCAGCTCTCATGTACTGCTTGACCACCTCAATCTGATCCACAGTCTCCTGGACAAGATCTGGACTAATCAGCTGTCTCAGACCCTCCTCATCCCAACAGATCAGACTACGGCACTTCCGCCCGTACAAAGCCTCATAAGGTGCCAAACCGATACTGGAGTGATAACGTTGTTATAAGAAAACTCAACCAACGGTAATGTCTCATCCTAAGAACCACTAAAGTTGAGCACACAGGCTCTAAGCATATCCTCCAAAATTTGAATAGTCCTCTCTGAGTGTCCATCTATTTGTGGATGAAAAGCTGTACTAAAATTCAGCTTAGTACCCAAAGCTGACTGCAAACTCTTCCAAAAGTGGGATGTGAACCTCGGATCCCTATCCGCCACAATGGATAGAGGAACTCCATGTAATCTGACAACACCCGAGACATACAATCTTGCCAGCTTATCCATCGTATCCGTCTGTTGGATAGGTAGGAAGTGAACTGACTTGGTCAACCTGTCGACAATGACCCAAATGGCATCATGCCGACCCCGAGTTCTCGGTAACCCAATCACCAAATCCATAGTGATGTGCTCCCACTTCCACTACGGAATAGACAAAGATCTCATATTGCCGATAGGAGCCTGATGCTCGACTTTCACCTGCTGACAAGTCATACAACAAGCCACAAATTCCGCAACATCCTTCTTCATCTCAGGCCACCAATAGTGACTCTTCAGGTTCAGGTACATCATTGTGCTACCCGGATGCATGGCATAAGGTGCATTGTGCACCTCATCCTTAATCCACCTCCTCAGGTCATCCACGTCCGAAACACAAAAGTGATCACCCGTTATCAAAGCTCCATCCTCCCGGATGTAGAAACTAGAAATCTCTCCACCGAGAGCCTTATCCCGCAACTCCGCTATATGAGGATCACCGAACTGCGACTCCATAATCTTATCCCGCAAGGTCGGTCGGATGCTCAAACTGGCCATCAAGGCCCCGGTATCATCAACCTCCAATTGGGCATCCAAACACCTCAACTCCAACAAAGATGGCAAATCAAAGGAAGCCGGCTCCTCATCTGCAGAAGAAACTCTCTTCCGGCTCAAAGCGTCTGTAACCACATTAGCCTTTCCAGGATGGTACTTAATAGTACAATCATAACCCTTCAGGAGCTTGATCCAATGCCTCTGCCTCATATTGAGCTCCTTCTGGGTCATGATGTACTTCAAGCTCTTGTGATCTGTGAAAATTCGACACTTCTCCCCAAAAAGATGGTGTCTTCAGATCTTCAAAGCAAAGACCACAACAGCTAACTCTAAATATTGGGTCGGATAATTCTTCTCATGAGTCCTTAACTGCCTAGAAGCATAGGCAATCACCCGACCCTTCTGCATCATTACACAACCCAAACCCAAACCAGAAGCATCACTAAACGTCGTCTACTCCACACCGGGTCTAGGAACTATCAACACTGGTGCAGAAGTCAACCAACTCTTCAACTCCTCAAAACTCTGCTGGCAACAATCATCCCACACGTAAGAGCATTCTTTCCTCAATAGCTTAGTCATGGGACCCGCTATTAAGGAAAAACCCTCAATGAACCTGCGATAGTAACCAGCAAGTCTAAGGAAACTTCGCACTTCAGATGCATTCTTCGATGGTTCCCACTCCATAACCGCCTTAAGCCCTTAACCTTGGCTGGGTCCACCTTAATACCTTCTCCCGACACTATATGCCCGAGAAAAGCCACTTTATCCAACCAAAACTTGCATTTGCTGAGTTTGGCATGAAGTTGTTTCTCCCGCAACCTCTGCAACACCAACCTCAAATGCTACTCATGCTTGGCCTTACTCCTCGAGTAAACCATAATATCAACCACATACCGGTCTAGGAACTCATGGAACACCCCATGCACCACACACATGAACACTACAGGAGCATTTGTCAACCCGAAAGGAACCACAACAAATTCATAGTGACCATACCGAGTTCGAAAAGCAGTCTTTGGTATGTCTTGTTCTACAATCCTGACCTGATGGTATTTGGATCGCAAGTCGATCTTTGAGGACACAGATGCTCCCTGCAACTGATCAAACAAGTCATCAATCCTAGACAACGGATACTTGTTCTTCATAGTCACCTTGTTCAACTGCCTGTAGTCCACACATATCCGCATACTACCATCCTTCTTCTTAACAAACAAGACTAGGGCACCCCAAGGTGAAGTGCTCGGTCTAATGAAACCCTTTTCTAGCAACTCCTCCAACTGCTTCTTTAACTCCTAAAGTTCAGTCAGAGCCATCCTGTAAGGTGGAATGGAGATAGGAACAACTCCCGGTACCAAGTCCACTGTGTACTCAACCTCTCGCTCCGGAGGTAAACCTGGCAACTAGTCTGCAAAAACATCTGGAAACTCCCTCACTATTGGGATATCCTCCAAACCCGGCACTGCTACCGTAGAGTCCACCACATGCGTAAGGAACGCATCACATCCTTCCTGAATCATCCTGAAAGCCTGCATGGCTGATATACAACAAGCAGAAAGAGCTCTCCGCTCCCCAACAAACACCAATCTACGCCCTAAAAGAGAACACAAAGCCACTTCCTTGGCTCGGCATTCTACCACTACTTGGTGTCTAGACAACCAATCCATGCCAAGAATCACATCAAACTCACTCAAATCCATAACACTAAGATCAGTGGGAAAAAAACTCACCATCATATTCAACGGATACATTCCTACACACCCGATCCACACTAACTATACTACTTGTAGGTAACCGAACTCTCAAGGGTCTACCTAGGTCATCACCATCACAATCATGTCTAGTCATGTATGCACATGAAATAAAGGAATGTGTAGAGCCTGGATCAACCAAAGCATATGCACGATGACCAAAAGCCATAAATGTACCTGCAATGACCTCTGGAGCATCAGTAGCCTCCTCTCTGGTGATGGCATAAACTCGCGGTGTAGCCGCCTGCGTCGCTCCACCTCTGCCCCCAGATCCATTACCACGACCACGACATCTGTAACCATTGCCCATGCCTGAGCCCGAAGCTACAGAACTCTGAACCATGTACTGAGATCCACCACTAGACTTCTCAGGACAATTGGGCCTGATGTGCCCGAACTTCCCACAACCTCAACACTTGAGTGGAGGGCGTTCTGAAACATCCTATCCACGAGACATATCCTGATCCGACTGACCACCCAATGATCTACCTTATCCACCTCGGTAGCCACCTCCTCAATTCTTCTTAGACCCACGGAAAGAAGAACCACCACTAGAAGCTGTATACTGCCTCTTCGGCTGACTACCACTGTCTGGAAAAGATGAATCCCGCTTCTTTTGTTCGACTGCTCGAGCCTACTGTGCTGCCAAAAGGATCCTCTCCGTGTCTACTGCAGCCTCACAAACTGCATCCCAGGTCTTGTGCCTCCCACTAGCCACAGGTGCTCCCATGGTGTGGCGTAGAGCATTCAAAAACTGTCTGCACTTGGTCTCCTCATCTGGCATAAACTCCCTAGCATAGGAGAGAAGAGTGTTGTACCGAATTCGAAAAGCAGTGACTGACTCATCATCCCCCTACCTGATATCAAGGAACTGCCTCTTTAACTCCTCCCGGTAACTGATAGAAAGGAACTCCTTATAGAACCTCTCCTTGAAGTCTTCCCACGGCATCACGACTGGTTTAGGCATATTTGCCACCAGCTCCTACCACCATGCCACAGCATAGCCAGTGAACATGTGGGCCACACACTTTGCCTGAGATGTTGGCTGACATGTGTACCAAACATCTGCCAGCTTCTCCACCTTGTCCTTGCCCGACAACTCACCAATCCTCGACTTGCTGATGTGCTTGTAGCCACTCTCCAAGCTACCCACCGTGGGATCTACAGCTGGTACCGGCTATGCCCCCTGCTGAGGCTGGTGAAACTGCTGAAACTGCTGCCACTGGAGAAAAGCCTGATACTGCTGCAGCATCATCGGTTCCCTACTAGGAGGTACTACATTCTGTTGTCAAGCTCCCGTAGCACCAACCCCTGCTGCATTCATGTTTCCCTGTCCAACAGGAACCTGTCCTCCTACTACATCATCCTGCACCCCGTTGTCATTCCCTTGCCCAACGGGAATCTGCATCACCGACACATCGTCGAAAACATGACTAGGGGCGTGCCCCTCGGGATTGTGTTGATCCTGGTGTTCCATGTCAACGTCTATTTGAATGCAACTTGTCAAAAACAGTTTACAAAAGCGACACAAAACTGGAACAGGCTTATGCACAACAATCACAATAGACACTTATTTGAAAACCCAAAAGACCTAAAGCCTCCTCCGCTACCAAGCTGAAACGATCGCATCCCAAAAACGATAATACAAAATATAAACAGTTATAAAGTGTCCAAAATGCCCTTAAAACCAGGGATGCCAAACTCTGTGTAGAAACATCAACTCAATATCTTAGAGTAACCAAAAATAAACATTGGGATACAAGAGTCGAATATAAATCAGGCTTAACTATCCAAAGTAACACCGGTTAAACCAACCGGAACAACAACTGATCAAAATCCAAGAAACCAAAACAGTATCCCGACAAAAATATGTGGCGGAGAAAAAAAACATTAACAAAAATGTCAATGACAAGTGTAGAATAAATAATTTTCAACTCTATGGATCCGCCAGGAAGAAAATGCAGCTACCTGCTGAAATGAAAGAGTCTGATACCCGAGGTAAGAGCAACCGTCAACAAGCTACTAATGATCTGTAAAACCACAGTGGCAATTTATATGAGTCGCCTACTCAATGTACAATATAAGACAAACATACAGGCACACGAAGACAGGCTCGTAGGGTGAGTAAGTCCACGAGCACAAGTACACACACAATCAACATGTGTCAAATACCACACATACAGGTGTTAGGTGAATTATCTGGTTATCACATTCTTATCATTATTAAGGGCCCTCTACTGTGTGCGTCGGGCGTGGTAGCGACTGGCCAGCTCCCCAGGGCGTATGCCCAAATCCAATCTTATATATATATAGTATAAATATCAACACCGGAATGGGTAAGTTTCGACATAGAAAACCACTAACAAACAAATGGCCGACAGCTCTAGGAGGGGTGCTCTCCTCAAAGAAATTATAATACAAAATCTTGGGGCATAACCGTCAGTCCCCAAGTCGCCAGCTCTGTGAGGGGTGCTCTAACCAAAAGAAATGGATAATAACAAATAACCAAGGGGTACACCCGACAAATCCCCAAGGCGCCAGCTCTGTGAGGGGTACTCTCACTAATATACTAACCGAGGGCGTACCCATCAATTCCCTCGTCACCGTCTCTATGAATACAATTCACTAAAATAACAAGACCCGAGGGGTACCCTCTCTTCCCTCTCGGTGCTACCGGTCAACAGCCCCACAGTAGAACTTATTAATTATTCAGGTATGTTATGTTACCAATTACGAAATTGTATAAGTGTCACCTCAAGTCATATCTAAGTTGTGTACCATCACAGAGGTTCTCTAAATAGATCCCAAAGCTCACAAATAACAGGATATAGCAAGACAGCATATATCATAAGCATGCCAACAACAGCCCATAGGAGAATCACATGGCAAAGCAGTACATATTTATTGTCATGGCAATTCAGCACATAAACAACCAGGTACACAACACAGCCAATAGTATGAAGCATACTCAGCAAGCAGTACTACCTAACCATACCAACAAGTATTCATATATAGGTATATATAAGTCTTATAGAGTCACCTCAGTTATGATGGCGCTCTGTTTGTCCACCACTAGTTCTTGCTGCTCCCGAGTTATGTCTTGTGCCTAAAGATATAGACACCACTATCACACAAAAAAACTAAACAAAAGCATGTATGCACGTGCAATGCAATAGTGAGTTAAAGTCCAGCCCGACTAGTCTACTCTCACTCACCAAAACTATACTTCCAAGTCACGGGTCTATAGGTCACAGGCTTAAAGCCCAACTATGTCCAAAATCCTTATCCAGCTCAAAGTCCACATGGTCTCTAGGCCTAAAGCCCACATCCCAGAACTACTATAAAATCCAGATATGTCCTTGGGCTTTGAGCCCATCTCTTATTTAAGTCCAACTAATCAAATTAAGTTAAAACATCTCATTACTAGGCCTGGGCCCGATTTAGACTAACTTCCATTTAAGGGTTTTATCCGAGCCCGAGTTACTGTCGTAGAGGTTCTACCCGCATCGGACAAACTGGTCACAAGCTACTCGCTTCCCGCTCTCGGTTTCTACTATGTATATTACAATCAATACATAACCCAATTCAGAATAAATAATACTTGCCATGAGTGTACAACAAATTATACATCAAGGTAATACTGTTAAATGCTGGAAAGAATCCGTTCCACCGAAACAGTAATCCCAAGACGCCGGAAACACCTGAACTCGCCGGAATCCGGTCACAGCCTCGCCGGAAATACAACCAAGTTCGCCAGAACGGCACCGAACAGCCCGACACTGCTCCTCCACCAACTATCGGCAACCAAAACGCTAACACACCCTTAGAACATAACTTACAGCAACTCAAAAGCAACAAAATGAAGATAAAAGCGATTAAGGTCGCCGAAACTCTTACCAAAAGAACAGATCCTCACCGTCCAGCCCCGAGTTGCCCACAAAAGTCCCAGATCCGTCGAACCAATCTACCCGACCACTCCAACCTACTGCCAAACTGAACCCCCTCGCCTCCGTCACAGATCCGGCTCGATACAAAGTACCACGACTCAGATCCGTAGCCCAGCAACCCCCCCTGCCGGACACAGACAACATGACCCGCACCACCATCCGATCCACAACGCACAAGCCAACCACAACGAGCACCCGATTAAACGATCGGTACCCAAAATCAAACGAACAGAAACTAAGAGAAGGAAGAGGAAGCGAGATTTGTGGCTTACCGGCGAAGAGCGACCGCGACCCACCTCGATCGTCACGCCACGAATAGCTCCCTATACTCACAGATCCTCCACAGCGGCGGCGTAGCAGCGAGGAAGAGAGACTACGAAGAGGTAGTTGTGGCGCACTGGTAACAGAAAAGGAACGGCGGCTGGAGCGGCCTCTCGTCGGCCGAAGGAAGAGAAAGGGAAGAGTAAAAGAAACCAAGAAGCGGGAAGAGGTGCGCAGCCGGCTCGGGAAGAAGAGAAGGAAGGAAAGGAGAGGAAAAGTGAGGAGAGAGGGAGAAAAGAAAGAATAAATACCTAGGGTTAGTGTTATGGCCAGCCGTGACGAAAACGACGGCGTTTTGATCATAGGCGAGGTCAACCCTTCATCCTTATGTCAAAACGCAGCCCTTAATGTCTTGCATGTTATACTCCTACCAAAACGACGTAGTTTTGGTTTAACCTACCCCAAATTGTGAGTTTATTCTCTTAAAACCTGCTGGAACCAAAAGAACTCCTAAAGAACGAACGAGACCACCATAAAAGAAATAATTCCAAGAATAAGAATTAATTTTTTTTTAACCCAAAGACTCGGAAATAACACGAGGGTAAAATTGGAAACAAAATTTCAGAAATTCTATAATTAAATTATGAAAAATCGGTGCGTTAAAGCCAAGCCTTCTATGCCAAAGGGTTGGTGTCTCTGTTCTTGCACTTAGAGACTTGAACTCAAGGTCAGAAACATTGCGTAGGTTTGTAGAATATATGTTGCCTTTTCTGTTACCAACAAAAGCCACTTGGTTTTTGTCTAAAACCAAACATCTAGAAGCCTCAAAAACAACCTTGTAACCTTTGTCGCATAGCTGGCTGATACTTAACATATTATACTTTAGATTGTCAACCAATAAAACATGCTCAATAAAATAGTTAGAACCAACATTATGCCTAGTATCTTGTCAACACGATCAAGTTTTAGGTACCCAAACTGACTTGGGTCCTTCAGGGTTAGGCTTGGTTCCTTTCGGAACCCACACATACCTCACATTACTGTTTCTCTTCTTAAACCAACAAGTTCTAATACCATGACCAGCTTTACCATAAAAATAACTTGTAATATGAGATGTATTAAATCTACATGAATGCATATGATAGTTTCTCCTAAGTGGATACATATTTGTCCTAGGTGTATATGGTTTTCCAGACCTAGTTCGAACAAATGGCACGTATTGGCTTGGTTTGTTAAAAACCACATTGGAATCATTTGGTTTGTATGCCTTGTTAGGAGATATGTGTCTATATTGCAACTGGACCCTATCTTAGCATTCTTAGCAATCTGATATGGTTTGTTTTTAACGTCCCGGTTTGTCGACTGTAACTACAGACCAACACGGGACCTTTCCAATATGCTTTGTCCTCACTCGCGCGTTTCCAATATGCTTTGTCCTCACTCGCGCGTTTTCGGGCAAAACTTCCAGGAGGTCACCCATCCTAGAATTGCTCCAAGTCAAGCACGTTTAACTTTGGAGTTTTTTCTAGAATGAGCACCGAAAAGGTAGGTGCAGCTTGTTGATATAGCTAGTACCCATCAAACCGTTTAAATTATTCTCAATTGTACAGTCCCATACCTGTACAATCTCGAAATCACTTCATTTGAGCTATTCTTAATTATACAGTCTCATACCCGTATAATTACGAAATCGCCCCAACTATGCAGCCCCATCCCTACACAGTCTCACGATCTCTCCTATTCCGGTGTGGATTTGGCTCATTCGTGTGCCCCTCCGTTTAGAAGCCTGCCAGAAGCCGTTCCTTGTCCATGCTCATCCCGGCACCGGCATACACTCCCCGCCCACATAGACCCCAGGTGTCACTGGCCCACCTACTTTCGCTAGCTTCGTCCCAGAACCCTACACCGTACTAGGGGAGTCCTGGAGCTCCGCTACCAACTGTGATGTCCCGGCTTGTCGACTGTCACTACAGACCAATACAGGACCTTTCCAACATGCTTTGTCCTCACTCGCACGTTTCCGGGCAAAACTTCTCAGGAGGTCACCCATCCTAGAATTGCTCCAAGTCAAGCACGTTTAACTTTGGAGTTTTTCTAGAATGAGCACCGAAAAGATAGGTGCACCTTGTTGATATAGCTAGTACCCATCCAACCGTTTAAGTTATTCTCAATTGTATAGTCCCATACCTGTACAGCCTCGAAATCACTTCATTTGAGCTATTCTTAATTATACAGTCCCATACTTGTATAATTATGAAATCGCCCCAACTGTGCAGCCCCATCCCTACACAATCTCAGGATCTCTCCTATTCCGGTGTGGATTCGGTTCATTCGTGTGCCCCTCCGTCTAGAAGCCTGCCAGAAGCCGCTCCTTGTCCATGCTCATCCGGGCACCAGCGTACACTCCCCGCCCTCATAGACCCCGGGTATCACATTGTTAGCATGCACATAAGTAGTAACAGGTATATCAGACCCTGCCTTGACAAAATGCACAGAAGTGTTTGGTTTTTTAAAAAACACATGTGTAGCTCCTAATCCTTCTTTCTGCATATAGTGTCTTTGCTGACCTAACAATATGTTTAGGTTTCCAGTTCCACTGGTGAATTTCTCAAGAGGGTGTTTAAGATCTCTAACTTCCTCTTTAAGCATACTATTTTCAATAACCAACATCTCACTTTTAGCAATACTAGAAATATTTTTCTTTTCTAGTTCACTATGAGCACCTTTTTCGGCTTTCAGAGTTTCATATGACCTACATACTTCTGTATGAGCAGCATCAAGCTTTTATATGCATTTCTATGTGCTTCAGCATCATATTCAAGTAACTCAACGCGCTTCTTATATGCTTTGTTCTTTTTACGAGCTTCCTTAGACATATCATGCAATTCAATAAAAGCATCTTGTAATTCATCAAAAGTAAAGTCAGGTGAATCATCTACCTCAGAGTCTTCTTCAGCCATGAGACACAAGTTTGCTGCCTCATCCGTCTCTGAATTGCTTGAAGAATCTGAGTCATCCCAAGCAACCATGACTTTCTTTCCTTTGGTTTTACAAAAATCATACTTGTTCCTCTTTTGGTAAGGACACTCAGATTTGAAGTGACCAGGGCGGTTGCAACCAAAGCATGTCAAGGGGTCATTTTTAGCCTCATCAATTTTCACACCTCTAGGACTTCTTCCCTTGAGTTGCTTCTTCTTGAAGTATGAGTGTCGTATCTGATTCACTATCATCATCAGATTCTTGGGATTTTAAGGCCAGGTCCTTCTTCTTTGGTTCTTTGGTTTCAAATTTGGAACCATGCACTATGAGCTTGCTGATCAGCTCATCATAGGTGAGAGTATTCAAGTTTTGAGCTTCTTCTATGGCAGTAACCTTGGGCTCCCACTCCTTAGGTAGAGACCTAAGTACCTTTGCAACCTTCTCTCTATCTGTGATAACCTTCCCAAGAGTTGCAAGGCTGTTGCACAAAATTGTGAAGCGAGTATCCTTCTCATGTATGGTTTCACCAGAAACCATCTGAAACAGTTCATAGTCTCTCATGAGACGATTGAGTCTTGACTCCTTCACTTGGTTTGTGCCTTCATGAGTGACACATAGAAGCCTCCAGATCTCATAGGCAGTTTCACAAGATCTGACTCTTTAGAACTCACTCTCACTTATTCCACAAAGAAGGACATTCTTGGCTTGAGCATCAAGCTTAGCCTTTTTGAGCTCTTCTTCTGACCAAAACTGCATATCCTTTAGTGGTCTTGCATAAGAATGCTAGACTATGTTCCACATCTCCAGATCTTTGCCTTCAAGGAAGATCTTCATCTTGAACTTCTGGTAATCAAAGTTTGCACCAACGAAGTAGGGTGCTTTGTTGATCCTATTTCCCTCATAAACCATGATCTTTGCCTCTGGATGTTACTCCTTTATACTGAGGACGTGGCTCCGCTAACAATTGTTAGGCTAGATAGGCCTGNGGGGGGGGGGGGGGGGGGGGGGGGGGGGGGGGGGGGGGGGGGGGGGGGGGGGGGGGGGGGGGGGGGGGGGGGGGGGGGGGGGGGGGTGGAGGGGGGTGAATCAGGCTACCCCTTAATCGTGGTTGGTTTCTGGTTTGGTTTCAGACAAACCAAATGGTTTCGTCACAAACCACTTACCCGCAAAACAGACAAGCAGAAATATAAGAGAGCAGAAGGAAGAAAAGATGACACAGTAATTTATAATGGTTTCCCCTCACTAGGTACCTCCACTACCTAAAGAACCCTCCTTTAGGATTTCAAACTCTTACTAACTTAGGCTTTTGCAGGATCAGTATCAACCTATTACAAAAACCAAGCTTTTGCAGGCGAAGCTCTAACTTTTACAAGAAACAAGCTTTTGCAGGCTAAGCTCTAACCTTTACAAGTTTTTCCCAGCCTAAACTCTAACCTTTCCCCAAATCTAATCCTAGATTTGAGATCCCAGCAAAACTACACACTAGTCTTGCCTAAAACACTACCCTTTGAAACAACTTGGAGAACAAGAATAAGCACAAGTGTAAGCACAATTGCAGACTTCACAGCAATTTTCAAATTGGCTGGGATGATCTTCCAAGATGCTATCCCCTTCCTTATGTAGAGCTTTGAGTGAGTGGGGGTAGGTAAGGGTCTTTTTCTTCCTCAAACGGCTAAGAGCTTCAGAAATGCTCCATGAGCAGGCCAAGATTCTTCACATGTTGCTACAGGTTCAATTCTAGGAAGTCCATTCTTCATTTTGTTCAACAATGTAAGAACATTCCATTTGTGGTAAGTGAGAACCACAAGTATGGACCACAATTTGGTAAATGTATCATGAAGGTGAGAAGCAAGTGGTCAAGTCTTAAAAAGACTTCCTCTCTGTCCTGGACCACTTCCTGTAGCCGTTGGGGTGGTTTCCAGTTGTTTTCAAAGTATGTGAGGACCACCATCCACTTGCAACACAAAGTGCGATGTTGACAGCGATGTGTAGTTTCATGTATGGTTTTTGTATGAAACCAAGTTGCAAGCTTAATCAACACAAACATGTATATGTGTGCATATATCCAATCCTAGTTTGTTGATCATCAAAATTAACCCATAATCAAAGTCTAAACATGGTTAATTATGTATTAGCATTAATAATCACATTAAGCCTATGTTAGGCTCACAGAGTCAAGTAGTTAGATCCCTCTTGATCTAAAAAAGCGAATTAGTTCTTAGCTAGAAAGCAAATACATTTAGAGGAATAATTCATGTAACAAACCGAAAATAAAACTAAGAACTTCGACCAAAAGCTTCTGCCTTCAGTTTCTGCTGCTAATCATCAGAAGTCTGAAATGTCTTCTGCTGCAGCCGACTTCACCTATTTAATCACCAAGAAACCATAGCAATAATTCGTAGAAGTTAGCTTATGTATTTAATGTTTCTAGGATTCTTTTCTTTTTTTAGTCGCAACAGGTTTCTTTTTTTTTTAGGAGTATCAGCAAGTCCTTGAGCTAGTATAGCTCCTACTAATTAGCCAGCAAGATTTGACGTAATTTATAATAGGCTTCAGGTTCTGATCTGCTGGATTCAACAGAGTGGCGCTGTTGAAAACTCTTGGTCAGGAAATCATCATCAAATCATCTCTAAACTTTCCAGAAATCCACAAGGAGCTTGAATCCCACGACAAACAGGTTATTTTGCATGAAAATACACCTGAAAGCAAGAATCATTTAGTGAAGACAATGCTAGTGGAAAATAGGCTAAACCGTAAATAAAATGCATGGTTCCTAACTAAATACTTGGCCAAAAGGACATTTATACTCTAAATTAATATATGATATGCACACATATCAGAGCATATGCGGGAATCTACCTTGGGAGCAATATCAGCGGCAAAAGTACCTTTGGAGTCCCAGCAAGCTAGTGTGGGAAAAACCAAAGGAAGCAGAGGTAAAGGTAATACCAAATGAAGAAGAAGTTCTTATGGATAGGCGACCACCTCGCATGTGGATAGAGACACACCGGGTTGTTCGTTGTACAAAAAATGCTATAGAGCTCAAATATCTAGTCAAGTGGAAAGAACTTATTGAAGCAAGATGGGTGCACGAGGACAAGTTGAATCGGTTTAGACGACAAGTGGCTTCCTATCTATGGAAGACAATGAAGGCATTGCCTGAATAGGTGGTGGAGAATGTAATGCATTAGGATTTTTTAGGCACACAAGGTCCTAATGTGAGCCAATTTATATGCAAGATAGATTGTTGGTGAGGGGTCCATTATGTATTTAAATCAATCATTTAATTATGTAATGGGCTTAGACTTGACTAATACTTATCTATAAGGAATGTGAGTGGGGGATAAGAAATCTAGTGTGAGTAGATTTCTTAAGATTATTTGTTGAGCACTCAAGTGTTATTATAAATAGCATAAGAGGAGAAGGGTTGGGCTTGTGTGTTGTTTGTATTCTTTTGAACAATAATACTATGGAAATTCTCCTAAATTACTGTGTTCATATTTTATTAATTCTTTAGGCTGGTCTAGGTATTGTTTCAAATCTAAAGCCATATGGATATCGGGTGTTCTTCTGCTGCGCCGCCCTGTGTCCATGACATAAGGCCTCCCTAATCTATTATATATATATATGTGTGTGAAATATACCCAACTATATTTGAAATATACCCAACTAGAATTAAAAATTCTCAAAACATGCCTAATTGTAATTATGATATGCCGAAACATGCCCAATGAGAATTGAAATATGCCTATAGAAATTGCAATGGAACAAACCTATCTAGAATTGCAGTGGAGCTAAGTAGAACTGAACCCTCAACATGCCTACTTAGAAATGAGACATTCATAAAAAATTGCCTGAATAATCTTAAAGAAACTTTTTCGTAATTTTATACAAGAGATAGTAAATTTCTTGTAATTGCTAATAAGTGGGTAATATATAAAGCTAACTTTGGTATGATTAATTAGTGATAAAATTTTTAAACATTTTCTTCCTTTTTTTCTTTACTCTTAAAGTTTTCCCTAGGTATAATGATCATGTCAAAACAGCACTTATAGGATTATCATAACTAAGTATATTTTCAAATAACGAGGGAAAGGAAAGACACGGTAATGGTAGGTAAGGAAAAAATTTGGAAAAATTTAGGACGGGAAATCAATATTTTTTTTTGTAGATAAAAGTTGCGGTTGAGAGGAGGCTCCCAGGCTCAGGAAAACTACAATGCTCAAGCCTCGCGAGTTGAGTTCGAACTGTCAATCTAATATGAGTGATAACTAAATTTCAACCAACTAAGTCAATCCTAGTTGGCAAGGGAAAGCTATAGTTTGGTTTTAGAAGAATTGTACAATTGTTTTATAATCGAAGTAGTTGAGTATTTTTATATTTCCAGTGCTACAATATTCTTATTGACTGGAAGGAATATATAGCAGGAATGCTTTGAAACATACTTTGGATATACATATAAGTATACTATTGCACAAACAAACTATTTTTTTTTTTTGGTCGTGACAAACATACTATTTTGCTATGTGTTGGGATTGCCACAAAAAATGTGAACATTAATTAATAGAGGCAGACTTGAAAGGCTTCAATGAGAGTAATAAGTATTAACAGTGAAACTTGCTTTGTATACGCATGAAGAATTCGACAGTGTAGGTAGGTCACAGTCAAATAGTCTAAATGCCCCAACACCGTGAGATTAATCTTAAAAGTGGTCAAGTTGGGGCATTAGTCTCACGGTGTTAATATCTATTATCCCATCATATTTGAATGAAATTCCTCTTGGGCCACAAATCATTCTTATCAAAAAATTGTTTGTCATTAGTTCAGATAATAGAGCAAAGCGCGTGACGCGTGTGGCTCTCTCTCAAATTTTAAAACACGATTTAGTTAGATAGAAGAGCTCGACGACTGAGGCCGTTGACACGGCGGCGACCGAAGACGACCGGTCAACCAAGAAGGTCAGGATAAGAGGTGTCTAGAAGATGGCTCCGATGCAGGTTTCCGGTCCTAATGGGTCTGATCTACCGATTTCAAAGGACAGAGGGGGTAGAGATTCTGCAGCGCCGGAGGTGCCGCGGCCTAGTTTTAGGGACATCCTCAAAGCAGGGGGAGGTGCTTCGGCGGCAACGGTCAGTGAAGAGACGGTCGTTGATGAGGTGCAGTGTAATGAAGGGGAAATCTCCTTCGTTGCGGGAAAGTATGGCCCCACGGTGCGACTGTCGGAGGCTTTTAAGGAGCGTTTGGAGCGAAGGTGGGATTATGGTTGTAGTTAAGCTTCTTGGTAGGACGATTGGTTACCGTACTTTGTGTGCTCGCAGGGGATTTTAATGCTATACTGTCGGCAGATGAGATAAGGGGTTCCACGACAGCTTTGCGTCGGGGTTGCCGCCGTTTTCAGAATTGTGTGAATGCTTGCAATCTTGAAGATTTGGGTTATCAGGGTCCACAGTTTACTTGGAGGCGGGGGTTAGTTTGGGAGCGCCTGGACCGTGCTCTTGCTAACCAAGCTTGGATTCAGGCGTTTCCTTCCTCACAGGTGTTTCATTTGCCTACTACGTGCTCGGATCATTGTCCTCTGCTTATTGACCTTGGTTGACCTTGGCCGCTAGTGCCGTTGAGGGGTTAGCTTTTAAATTTCAGGCTGCGTGGTTGTCTCACAGTTAGTTCTCTTCTTTTGTTCAAGACAATCGGAAGGGTGATAGAGCCTTGGCGGAGGCTTTGGGTGAATTGTCTTCAGTGTTGTCAACCTGGAATACTGACGTCTTTGGCCATATCATTCGTCGCAAGCGCCTACTTTTGCGGCGGCTAGTAGAGATTCAGACCTATCTTTCTCAACGTCCTTCTTCTTTTCTTTCTCTCTTGAGTGTGATCTTAGGAAGGAATATGCAGAGGTTCTACAGCAAGAGGAGTTATTGTGGTATCAGAAATCACGGTGTCAGTGGATCAATGATGGAGATCGGAACACGGCTTTTTATCATGCTAAGACCGTGATTCTTCAGCGGCAGAATCATGTTGTTGCTTTGAGGGATGAGAGTGATCAGTGGTGTACTGACCCGCACGGGCTTCGGGCTTTGGCTGTGAGATTTTTATCAGAAGCTATTTGTTGAAACTAAGGTTGATTCTTCTGTTTTCCCTCTTCGTTGTGGCTTTCCGACCATAGATGGGGCTGATTTTAAACTTTTGGCTTCACCGCTCTTAGAGGAGGAGATCCAGGCCGCGGTTTTTGATATTGGGCCTTTGAAGGCCCCGAGCCTTGACGGGTTACATGCTTTGGTTTTTCATTCCCAATGGGCAATGGTGGGTTTGGCTGTGAGTCAGTATGTGCAGCAGCTTTTCTCTGGGTCAGTTTGGTCTTCATCAATGAACCGGATCAATTTGGTGTTGTTGCCTAAAGTGGAGAAGCCGGAGTACATGTCCCAGTTTTTCCCAATTGGGTTGTTCAATGTCTTGTATAAGGTGCTCACCAAGGTTATTGTGAACTGCCTTAAGCCGTGGTTGGATGGTCTTGTATCCCCGACCCAGTGTAGTTTTATTCCTAGGGGATATATTACAGATAATATTGTGATAGTTCAGGAGGTGATGCATACAATGAGGGATCGGCGAGGGGCCCGGGGAATTGTGGCCATCAAGATTGATTTGGAGAAGGCCTATGATCATCTTCGGTGGTCTTTTATTAGGGAAACTTTAGAGGATGTGGGGTTTCCAGCTCATTTGGTCGAAATTATTATGAAATGTGTGTCAAATACTGAGATGCAAATTATATGGAATGGTTCTCTGACGGATTCCTTTACTACTACTCGAGAAATTTGTCAGGGGACCCAATGTCTCCTTATCTCTATGTTTTGCGCCTTGAGCGTCTGAGCCAACTCATTGGTCATCTGGTTCGGCAGGGTCTGTGGAAGCCAATACAGTTGGGGTCGTCCGGCCCGCCTCTCTCCCACATCTTTTTTGCTGATGATATGGTCTTGTTTACAGAGGCTGAACCCAGCCAGATAGCTGTTTTTCAGGGGTGCTTGCAGCTCTTTTGTTCTTGTTCTGGCCAGAAAGTTAGTGCTTCCAAAACGCAGATGTTTTTCTCTAAAAATGTCTCTGATTCGGTGCGGGACCAGTTTTCATTCGGGCTTGGGCTACACTATTACAAATGATTTAGGCTGGTATTTGGGTGTCCCATCGATTCACCTGCGGGTTTCCGGCCAGACTTATATGGGGGTATTGGATAGAATGTCTAGGCAATTAGCTTCCTGACAGTCTCATGTCTTGTCCTTTGCGGGTCGGGTCACTGTGACTCAGTCTGTACTTTCTTCTTTACCGATGTTCACAATGCAGACAGTTTTACTGCCGGCTTCTACTACTCAAGGCTTGGACCATTTGTGTCGGGGATTCATATGGGGCTCCACGAGAAGGGCCCGAAAAATTCATCTAGCACCCTGGCCTTTGGTTTGTACTCCTAAGAGGGCAGGTGGCCTTGGGTTGCGTAGCTTGGAGGTGCAGAACCGTGCTTTGTTGGCCAAGTTGGCCTGGGGATGGTTTCCTCTCCTTCTGCACTTTGGGTTGGTATTCTTCGGGCGAAGTACCTTTCTAACAGTGGAGCGGCTCCTGTTTCCATTGCTCATGGTACTTGTTCTTCGTTGTGGAGGGGTTTGACCCGTGTTTGGCCTATGGTTTGGAGTGGTCTGTTGGAGATGGCAGCACGGTGAGGTTTTGGGAGGATACTTGGGTAGAGGATGTTGGTCCTTTGTTGCCACTTAGTTTGGGACCTGTTCCGGAGGAGGATGTGTTTCGCCTTGTAATGGAGTTTTTGAGCCCCACAGGATAATGGGATTGGCCCCGGTTTCAGTATCTCTTGCCACCGTCCATCATTCTTAAGATTGTGGTGGTGAGATGTCCTGCACCTGCTTTGGGGCCCGATATGGTTTATTGGAAGCATACGGCTTCTGGCCAGTTTTCCACTCGGTCCGCTCATTTTGCTGAGGTTGCATCTGAGGTCTCTTTAGGGATCCTGTGTGGGCTTTGATTTGGAGTTGCCCTAGCCCTCAGCGGGTTCAAGCCTTTCTGTGGTCCGCAGTTCATGATATTTTGCTCACTAACCAACGCCGTTTTCAGCAGCATCTGGCGCATTCTCCTCTCAGCATCTATGCTCCACCCAGGCTGAATCTATTTTGAATGTTCTTCGGGATTGCTCTTGGGCTAGGGCCTTGTGGGGTCAGTTTTCTTCTGCCTTACCATTAGGTTTCTTTACTTCTACTTGTATTTGATCTTGGGTTGCTTCGAATTTGGCTATGCAGTTTTTGGTGTGGAATGATGTGCCTTGGCGGGTGTGTTTTACTATTGTCTGTTGGCGCCTTTGGTTGTGGCGCAATGAGCAGGTGTTTAATTCAGTTGGACCTCACTTCAATCCAATGGCCTTTTTGTAGTCTTATTGCCGTGAGATCCTGCATTCTTTGGCTTCCGCCACGTTTCGGGTATGTCTCAGGTACGGCCACCTGTTGTGTGGCGTGCGCCGACGGTTGGGTGGGTCAAGTTAAACACGGATGGTGCTGTCCGTTTGCATTCTGGTGTGGCAGCTACAGGTGGGGTGCTTAGGGGCTCGTCGGGTGAGTGGCTACACGGGTTTTCTGCTAATCTTGGATCCTGTTCGGTGTTGAATGCTGAATTGTGGGGGATGTTTTATGGGTTGCGGATGGCGTATGATTTGGGCTTTCGGCGGGTGCTGGTGGAGGTGGACTCTTTGGATGCGGTCCAGAACTTGCTTGCTTCTTCGCCTCGTTCACGTCGCAGCTCGACGTTGCTGCGGGTGGTGCAGGATTTATTGCATCTGCCATGGGAGGCTCTGGTTCAGCATGTGTACCGAGAGGGTAATCTTTGTGCAGAGTGGTTAGCTAAGCTTGGGTTCTCCTTACCTTTAGGGGTGTCTTAGTTTGTGCAAGTACCTGTTGGTTGTGTGGGTACTGTCCTACGGGACTTGAATGGTAGCTAGGCCAATGTAATGCTCTTTCTCATCTCTATTAAAAAAAAAAAAAGATTGTTTGTACCCTGCCCCAATTTACCTAACAAATCAGTGATAAATAAAGTTGGATAAACTATAATTGAATCATCTGCCAAAAGCTCAGCTAGAATTCTTTGGAAAGTTGTCATCTCTAATTTGATCTCCATGGTTGCAGTATTGCTTGCACTGCTTCCTTTCCTTCTGTTTTTGTTGGCGGCACAGAAATTGTGGAAGAAATCTAAAGTCATCACCAACAAACCTCGAAACTTGCCTCCAGGACCACAGAAGATACCCTTATTTGGGAACCTCCATCAGATGCAGCATCCTCTACCTCATCACAGGCTAAGAGAATTGGCAAAGAAATATGGTCCTCTTATGCATCTTAAGCTTGGAGAAGTCAATACCATAGTGATTTCTTCACCGGAGATGGCTAAAGAAGTCAACCTTGCGTTCTGTCAAAGGCCCTTTAACCTGGCTCTAGATATCCTGTTATATGGTAATGCAGACATTGTGTGTGCACCCTACGGGGAATATTGGAGACAGATGCGAAAGCTTTGCACATTGGAGCTTTTAGTGCAAAGCGTGTTCAGTCATTCGGGTCGATGAGAGAAGAGGAGATGTCTGATTTCATTGCATCTGTGTCTTCCCGTGCTGGATCTCAAGTCAACCTCAGCTAAATGCTGTTTTCTCTATCGTATTGCAACAACGCAAGGATAACCTTAGGCGTGAAATCTAAAGTTCAAGAAGAATTTGTGAAAGGTGTTCAGGAATTCTCAAGGATGTCAAGTGGTTTCTCCCTTGTTGACTTGTTCCCTTCATTCAAGTTACTCCAGTTTGCTAGTGGAACGGTACCTTATCTCAAGAAATTGCATCACAAAATGGACATGATTCTGGAAAGCATCGTTGATGAACATAGGACCACCAACGCAAAGGAAAAGGTTGCAGGAGGCAAGGGGGAAGCAGATGATTTTGTTGATGTTCTTCTGAATATTCAGGAGCATAGGAACTTGGTATCACAATATCTGACAACAATATCAAAGGAGTTATCATGGTTAGTTAGTACTGCTACTAAATCTTTTTAAATTAATTATTCCACGCACGTTCTCTACACAACTGCACTCCTATATACGGCATCATTTTTACTTAAGGATTACCCAATTGTTATTTAAATTATTGGCCTACTATCACAGGATATGTTCGGTGGGGGAAGTGAAACATCAGCAACAGTTTTAGAATGGGCATTCTCAGAATTGCTGAAGAGTCCAAGAACAATGAATAAAGCACAAGAAGAGGTGAGACAAGTGTTTCATGAGTTTGGGGATGCTCTTGAAACTAGTCTTGAGAAATTAAACTACTTGAGGCTAGTGATTAAAGAGACTTTGAGATTACACCCTCCTTTTCCATTAATACTTCCCAGAGAATGCAGAGAACCATGCCAAATCAACGGATACGACATACCCGTTAAAGCCAAGGTTATGGTGAACGCATGGGCAATCAGTAGGGATCCTAATTATTGGACTGAACCCGAGTACCAGAGAGATTCCACGAGTCTTCGATTGACTATAAGGGTGCTAATTTTGAGTATACTCCATTTGGTGCCGGAAGAAGGATTTGTCCCGGTATAACATTTGGTATGGCAAATGTGGAGCTTCAACTTGCACAGTTACTGTATCATTTCAACTGGGAACTCCCAGGTGGAAGCAAAGCTGAAGCTCTCGATATGACAAAGAAGTTTGGGACAACTGTTGGAAGAAAAAATGAGTTGTTTCTGGTTCCTATACCATACAATTCGTTGCCTAAAAAGCAGCCATGAGGATTTGAATGTTAGATTTCCCCTTAAATAATGTTTGCATATGCAAAGAAATGAGTTTACTGTAATCTGTTGTGCTGCTTAGACATATGCATGTCTAACGGCGGATTAGTAAGCTTTCCATTCTTCAGGAAATAAGGCACAACAAAACGCCGAGTTACTAAAGTTATATGTGACTAGAATCATCAAAATAATGCTGATATATTTCTGGGTTCGTGTTTTCTGGATAAAAAGATATGTTAACCTATAAGGTGTTATCATATAAGAAACTATTATTCTTAGCAAGTAAAGAATTGTGAAGAATTGGTTTGACCTGGAACCAAATCCTGCTGCACAAGACATTTGGTACGACTGGAACCAAATCCTGCATCTGAATATTCAAATCCAACTTAAGAGCCTCCAATCTATTTCAGATCTAACAAGTGAATGTTTTGACCGTTGAAGAAGAATTTCTAAACACATGGTGGATGTATTAATGCAAAGAGCTACACCAAGATCTTTTCACAATCAACTTAGCAAGGTATGAAGATAAGAAGATCAATTTTGAATACTTACCTTTCTAAGCAAGCTTATGACCGTTGGGTGAAGAGAAGAAAATTAATTATGAAGATTTGCCTTTCTAAGCAAATTTATCGCCGTTGGATGGAGAAAAGAAAATCACTATTAAACACTTACATTTCCAAGCAGAATCTTATTAGTTGAAGATATATTATTTAAAGGATTAGATCACAGATTATGAAAAGAATCGTCCATGATTTGGAAAGTTATTGACTTATGGAATCTTCTTCCGGTTTCAGAAAAACCAAATCTGAAGATACAATTACCATATTAGGCATCAGATTTTAAAGACATAACCCTGGGGATTTTATGAACGTTGAAGTGAAGGCTGCTCAAGACACCTGCAATTTATCTATTTACAGAGGCATCCAGTTGAAGAAGAAAACAAGAAAGCAACCATTGAATTCAACCTCTGTGATTGAGATTTATTATCTAAGTTTTCTTCGTGAACTGAAAATTGGTTATCCATTTATAACACTTTGCTCCTTGTGATCAGACTTATTGTGTGAGGTTGTGAGATAAGCTGGGATAGCTTT
The DNA here is from genome assembly GCA_028386065.3 of Turnera subulata. Classification (NCBI taxonomy): domain Eukaryota; kingdom Viridiplantae; phylum Streptophyta; class Magnoliopsida; order Malpighiales; family Passifloraceae; genus Turnera; species Turnera subulata. The sequence continues at coordinate 58,879 of JAKUCV010005232.1, forward strand.
AAAAACGGTTCGCAAGTTGAGCCTGCAAAAACTTGTGATTGTAACGGTTAAGTTTCACCCCTAAAGAAACCTTCAATGTCAGCAAACAGTAATACACACAGATTGATGTTCATAACCATCTTCATCACTGAATCAAGCCTAGCAGGTGATGTAATAAAGCTTCTTTGTACAAAAAAAGAGTAGACAAAATATATTGCCTTAGATCCAGTAAGTCTGGCACTCCAACCATCCTAACAGTAAAGGGCAAGTTTATGGCTTGCGCAATTTTTTCCCCTCGTACCTATATCCTCTATTACTTCCTTTGAACAACTCCCAATAGCAATTATGTTGGGCATTTCAACAGGATTTTCCCGCTGGGACAGTAGAGCCTGCATCAGGATTGGCCATTTTGTCAACTGTCATGGATGAAATGATGCGACAAAATCCAAATTTCCTGGAATGCCTCTAATCACTTCCCTTCTATCAGACTACACATTTTTCTGGATTCCAAGCAATTTTGGAGAATGTGATTGAAGAAAAGAAGATTCACACAATTGATCTTTCAATCAAGAGTCTTTACTATTTGATCAATTAATTTCTTTCTTCTTTCAATTTCTGCATCAATTTTCTCCCAAAGAGCTCTGGAGAAGTGGTAGACCATTCTTTCGATAGGACTTCCAATTTTGGAAGAAAGTTCATCACAATGTTTGAGCAATCTGCATGCACTCTCAAACTGTTGACTCTCCACTTTCTTGAAAAGAAGCTAGAAGGAATTCAGCAAGCTCCACCATTTTTAGCCTCATCGTCTAAAAGGCCAAGAAAGGACATAGATTATTGACTTCATCAATGGTAACAGTAGAGGACTGGATAAACTTTGATACGATAATCCGCATGATTTCTTCTGTGGACAATCCCCCGCCTGCCTCTGTTGCACGGGTTCATCATAGCTTGATTCAATGACTCTTGGTCTCTTTAGTCCTTTGAATCCAATACCATATTTCTTTAGCAGCTTTAGTGACACCATAATACATAAAATACATTACCATATTTCTTTTGCCTCCATTTTACAACCCCTATATCGTGGTTTCAAACCCAAGGATTACAAGTACGTTATAATCTTTTGGTTAAAATCCACATCAATCTCATCAAGTCTAACTCGGTACCATGCAACAGCCTTCGTTTAGTCCACTGTGGCTGAATCCGAGGATGGCGTTGGTTGCAATGCTGTTTGTCACTTTCTATGGCAAATACATGGCTAACAGGTAGGAATAGCATAAAACAGAGCAAACATAGACTATGATGTATGCAATCTTGTATGGTGGTATTCTCAAACATATTTTCACCTTAGATCCTTGGATTTCATGCGTGACCTGGAGGAATAATTGGACTACCAGTGATCTAGTTTCTGTTTCTCCTCGCTGTCAGCCAAACAAATGATATTTCTTTGTTGTTAATCACACAGTTCGAAAGAAGGCTCTACCTGAAGTTTGTCTATGTTTCTTACCATTGATTATGAAACATGGATAATGAGAGGGATAGCCAATGAGTTATCGAAGAAGGTTTGAAAATGATGACATCAAGCAAAGGCATTGACAACCGAAGAGATAGTACTTAATAGTTTGACATTTAGAGAAGTCGAAGAGTGCAGAACTATTCTACACACATTAAACACATTGGTTGTACACTTTCCTGCTAAATTGATTGTACTGGTAAAATACCTGATTCTACAGTACAGTTAACCACAGAAGAACCAAATCTTTTCAGAGACCATTAGGAAAAGAGGAATTAGTTAGCTACTAGTATGGGCTTCCATTTTTCCAGGTCCTATAAATACTTAAAAGAGTTTTCAAGCTACTCAATCCTGATTAAAGCAATACAAGGTTCAGACTCCAAAGTATTCATACATTTTACAGAAGCTGAGGAACCAATCTATAGCTTGGGGAGAGAAATTTTACAGAAGTAGAATAGGACATGATCAGAGAGTTGAGATTTTGCAAAATAAAAAATGCTAATGTTTTAGGCCAAGACTTGAGTGAGGTTGAGTGGAGGATTATTCTTCACTGTCCGGTTTGGAATGCAGTTCATACAAAATAACAATGAGCAACCGAAGGGAAAATCATGCCAAGCAACAAACAAGTGGAACCTGTACGTGTTTCTCAAAGCTGTAAAACACCGTGCAGAATAATATTGAGAGAAAAGAATTATGGTCAAGGAGAAAAACCTGCGTAATTTCGTGTGAGTGTAAAAGGCCAGAGAATAGCATCAAGAAACCCACAAGTTTGTCTTCGTTTCTTATAATTATAACTGTTAATAGTGGAAAGCATCAAGAAACCAATGAGTAATCATACAGAAAGAGTTTAACAAATAAGTATCTTATAGCAAAATCTGTAAGAATTACATGGACAAAAGAGGGTTCCTACTTTAAGCACGCAGTTTTGCAGCAAGGCTACTCTGAGCAACTGTCACACGCAGTTTGCCACACCCAGCCTGTCCTAGCATTCCATAACCAAATCCCAGGCCATCACCTAAGGAGGTTTCTTCAGGAACACCAAACTGCATCCTATAAGCCAGCTTCCTCATCTCTGTGACTGCATACCGTTCCTTCATCTTCCTTAGCCGCCGGCCACCCCTCCTTCTCTTGGTCTCGAAGCGAGGCACCGGGAGTGCTTGAATTCGCTTTGCAGGAGGAAGCACTTGCCACTTGTCTATCTTGCTGCGGATCTCTTCCCGAAGCTTTCTTCCTGTGTTTCCTGATGGGTCTCCTCCGCTGAAGTCCAATCGAGCTGCAAGTGTGGATTTTGAAGCCAAAACCCGACAAGCGCGGTTGGTATAACAAGGCGGTGTGATTTGAACAATCTTGGTTTGCTCTAGGTAACCTACACGATTTTGGGTTGTGGCAGAGGAGAACCCTTCAAGGTTGTTTCTCCTTGCGCCCAGTAGCTGAACGTTACAGGCAGGCATGTTGGCCAGGGCCTCGAGACCACCGGCAGCTCCAATCAGTTTAGCCGCAACAGGACTCCCAACAACCGCAGAAAGATTTGGTGAAATCTGACCCATTTTACTCTCCAGGAACTGAAGTAGCTTCTCCTTGGCAGAATCAAGAGCAATAAGGCAAACACATGCAGCTATTGTCGTTTCAAGAACTTCCTCAGGAAGTGGTCGGCTATTCGTCAATGATGCTGCAACAGAAACCGCAAGAATAGTACGTGGCGGTAAGATGTCGGTGAGATCAACTCCCGCCAAGTCCTCAGTGTTGTTAATCCTCTTCACAACAGAAGCATAATCGAGGGGTTGGGGGACCAGGCTTGATAGCTCTGGAAATCTCGTCTGGTATCTGTCGCGGATCATATTGTGTGTAGTAATAGTCTCATCCTCCACCTCTAATAACAATGAATTGCAATCCATAATTTGCTGGTATTCACCATCAATGTCTCCTGTGAAATCTGATGTTTCAAAGCCCTGACATTGAAGCAACACATAAACCATCATGTTCTCTGCTTTTTGACAGCTTTGATTGTTTCGTGGCTTTTAGGTCTGATATAACCCCCTATATATATACATGTCGATGGTTTTATTATGTATAGGTCGGTTTGGTGAATCCAATATCCTATAAGGATTCGGAGTCCGTCTGGTCACCGACCTCCCTGTACACAAAAATGTCCAAGGGTGTGACTGGACCGGTCGGTTCGACCAAGTTAACCTCGAACAAGTGTCCTTCCGGTTTTGAAGGACCTTAGAAAGGCCTCTCTATGAATTTTGTCGAACCGGCCGTACCGTATATAGCTTTCCGGGTCAAAACTGGTTGGGTGATTAAAAAAAGAAGAAAGAGTGGACAAAACGATGGCTGAACATGTCGTTTTCTTAAAATCATTACGTGAAATAAAATAAATTATCAACCGCCATCCTAAAATCGGAAAACTCAAAAGGGCTTTGTTAAAGGCTATTGGTTAGCCAACCCCGATGGGTTAGATCTTCTGGTTGGAATTGTTCTACCTTAACCAAGGGATCTCGAGTTTGAATCTTGAGAACGCAGCACTATACGGGTAGTGTGGGGGCTTGGTGGATGATATTAGGTGGACATGAGGAGGATATGTCATATATTTCTTTTAAGTGGATAAAAGGTCAATTTTTTTAAAAAAAAAAAATTGGTTATGTCACAAAACAAATAACATGACCGACCAAAATAAAGTTAAGCAAATGACATAATTAATGGATTATAGGTGTGCTCAATTAATGTTTCTACAGTTTTTTAACTATTTTTTTGGTTTCCCATCAAAGTTTTGCCCTAACTAACTAATCTCGATATGACCTGATTATGGTGAGTGAATCTTCTAAAGGGATTTCAGAATATTTTTCTACATCTATAAATTTTCTCCAAAATTACGTAGGTTCTAGAATTATAGTTTGGAATAATGGTTTGGACATAAATTTTGAAACGTTTGTTTGAATCGATGGATGGCAAAATAGAGTTTACAACTAAAACATACTAATACGAGTGAATAAGAGGAAAAAGAAATTATACAGAATAATTCTAGATAAATTTAAAAATTATAGAAGATGAATTTGTAAAAGATAAGTTATTAAACTATTTACCCGTGCATTTAGTGGTAGTGAGGATTTTTCTTGGTTCTCCAATGGGTTTTTGGTACAGTTGGTACCCGAACTTTGCACTTTGCGTCAATTGTGTACCCAGAATTTTTCTAAGTCATTTATATACCCAGATTTTTCTTGGGCAGGTCAATCATGGGTCTCGGGTGGGGTATATGCTGACATGGAGGCTGCCCAAAATTGAGCAGCTGCCCGTCGCTCAAAACGACGTCGTCTGGTTACTATCTGGTTATACCCTGGGATAATGGGTGAGACGACGTCGTTTTGAGCGACGGGAATATCCCACGTTAATCGTGAGGGGAACATTTCTGCGAGTGTGACTTTTTGCATGCATATCCCATGTTAATAGTGAGGGAAACATTTTCGTGAGGCTCTTTTTACTAGATTGGCATGCCAAATACCAAAGCTTATGTAGTGTTGTGCTTCAATGTGGCGAAAATAAACTACAAAGATCTTGGCTCTCCAGAGCTAAAAATGCAGCTGAATGGGTAATTGAGCAAACCCTCCATGTGTCAGGAACAGACTCTAAAGAAAAAATTCTTTTTGTCTGGCACTTGAACAGTGCAGATAAATGGGTGACAAAGTAAAGGATGGATCTTCAAAATGTCAGAATTGCGCCAATTTTGAGGTCTTTGTTCATGACGGTGAAAGGAATAGTGTTGGAGGTTTATGTGTCAATGTTGTTGTTCTATGATACTAGGAAGATGACATTCACACGCAAGAAGAAGATCAGCCACAATATTAGGAAGGTTGTAATCTTCAGGCATTCCCTATATGAAGCTATTGTTGATCTGAATTGTCCTTCATTGAGAATTTACTGTTTGACTTAATGGTATGCCAGTTTCAGGTGACTCTGTTTTCCACTGCTGTGGTAGCTATATTTCATTTAATATTTGGTTCTTGTTTGCGGATGCAATTGTACGTTTGGGAATTTTAGATTGAGGGATTATGTGGAGAGCTTCTTCTAGGCCATATATGTAAATATTAGTTCTCAGATATTTCACTTTAATTTTTGAGTTTTGGAAGAACATCATTGATGGTGATGCCACTTCTTTGTAACTTGTGGGGTAACTAGACCTCGCAAAACGAGTATTGACACGATAACCCGACACGAACCTGATACGAAATTAGCAGGTATAGATCAGAGATTTTCAACCCGTTTAATTAAATGAGTCGACCCGATACGACACAAAAAATAGCAGGTTAGGTCGCAGGTTGAGCCGCCAACCCGATGGGTACCTATTTATGACCCGATTATATTTAGAGTATAGATATTTTACTGATTTAATACAAGACTTATTTAATATTTAAAGTTAATGTTACTAAAATTATCCAAAAATATTTTTATAAATGCTTTAAGACATCATTATATTATGGTTCTACAATTTATCATTTATTTAATATATGAGAAAGTACAATTGTAAGCCAATTTGTTAAAAAATACAACGATTTGTGCAAAATAGAAAAATTTCAAACTCATTTTTAGGTTTGTTAGAATTAATAGGTAACTCGCGGGTCAACTGGAACCTGACACGATAATAAACGGGTTAGACACGATACGACACAATTATTAAATGAGTTGGGTCGGGTTGAAGAATTGGAACCCGTTTACCTATTTAACCCGACACGATAATACGAATTGCCAGGTTTAGGGCTAACTATCTATAAAAAGATATAGTCCTTTTATAAGTACTGCTTTTCATTTTTGTGGTTGTGAATTTTGTCGGCTAGGATATATGTTTTTTCTTCCCTATCGTGGGCATATAACATTGAAGGAAATCAGGTAGATGATTGTTGGAGTGTACAATCGCAGTTATGACGAAGGCCTATGCTTATTGTTGAAGGCCTTTCGGTCTGGCATTTTTTGGGTTGGGAAGTGAAATGACAGTCTCGTTGGTAAGACTAAGAGCGATGTCATGTTAAATTGAAAACCTGAGAATGACATCAGAAAAGAAAAAAATGTTGATACTCTTGGTAGTTTCTCTCCTTCTTCACCTTTTTTTTTTCAATCTGTTTGTACCAGGCCCAAAATCGTTGGCGTGAGGTTGTATGACTATTGGACTTATGTGAATTTGGGCCCGAGAATGATCGTTGGGCGTCCAAAAGTGATTTGTGGGCTGAACGTCATCGATCAAACTTAAGATTGATGGATTATTTTTCAAGATGGGTTGTTGGTTGATGGTTGTTAAGAGATGGATGCATCAGTCCATGTGGCTGGATCTTTTGCCGCACCAAAATCGACGTCCAGGTACGAAAGGCCCATCTTCACAGAGGGTCAGTTGGCTATAATCATGACCGCCGTCGAGGAACAGAATCTGCGCCAGGGACAGTAACTGGAGGCACGACTGAGGAACACATTAAATGCCACTATCAAAACTTCCATCAGTACGGCAATGCAAGACTACTCTGCCGCTCAAAACAGGTCACAATTCCACCTATCCCTCAAATCAATAATGAATCCGTTTTGCCTAATCAAGCTTTTGCAGGGGGTAGTCATGGTGTTTTAAGGCTAGGAGGGCAGACATCTTCGAAAGTACGATATGAAACCGGGCAGATAGCCGGAGGCGGTTGCCACGGATTCCAGCAAAATGCTCAAAGGTTTGGCCAACAAGGCCAAACATATGGTCCGATGGAGAACAACCGCCGGGGTTATTAGCCTCAAGGCGGTCCACAAGGTCCGCATCAGGAGATGAGAGGTCAACAAGTAGGCAACGACCATCTCCAGAATGCTGGACCTCCGCAAAGGCCGAATGTTCTCAACAACGGCCAGCCTAATGATGGTAGATTCCAGGCGCATTTCAACCCCAATTTGGCTCCCCGATATGACGATTTCAACCAGGGGGGAAATGGAGCTTTTAATCTGAATCAGAGAGGGCCTAATCCCAGCATGGCCCCTGACTATAACCAGGACACCACGAGGCCAAGGAGGCAGATGGCGCCCAAGATAGGGAATGAGGGCTGGCAACATAATCTGACGGCTGGTTGTTCCGACCAAGGAGTTCTAGTGATCATTGTGTCTAATTAGGCCATTTATTTCTTAATGGCCAAAAAATTATTTACTTTCTTAATGACCATCATGACTTGGTGGCCTTGGTGATATACTTAAATAAATTGGCCAAGGAGGTTTTTTTTGCCAGTAATCCGTCTTGGCATTATTTCTGATCATTGAAGTTTGAAATTCGTCCTAGTGATCTGGCTCTGCATTATTTCTGATCGCTGGAGCTTGAAAGTGGTTCTTAGCAATCCAACTTTGCATTTTTTTTTTTCTAACCAATGGAGTTGATCTGTCTTTGACAATGGTCGCCTTGACCATTGGAATTTGGTGGTCTCTTTTAACGATCACGTTCTATAACGCCTCGTGGTTGATGATCATCGTTGATGACTGGGAGCACGATTTAGCTAGCATGGGCCAATGATCTGCTTCTTGTCAGTACTTTCTATGGCAAGCCCATAATAGTCACATTTTGCTTGGCACGATTTTGGTAGTAAGGTTCGGCAAACACCCCTTCAAATTACAGTGGCCTTCAATTAAATGGCTGAGGGGCGCAACTGTTTATACCAGGCCCAAAATCGTGAGCTTGAGGTTGTATGACTATTGGGCTTATGTGAGTTTGGGCCCAAGGCTGATCATTGGCCGTCCAAAAGTGATTTGTGGGTTGAACGTCATTGATCAAACTTAAGATTGATGGATTGTTTTTCAAGATGGGCTGTTGGTTGATGGTTGTTAAAAGATTTTTCACTATCCAGGATTGGATATGATGGTTGAGAATGGGATTTGACAGTTGTGGATTTCTAGAGTTCAAATTTGAATAATGATCTGGTCTTTTCTTGGAAGATTCGTATGTGGGAACTGACTTATCTTTTAGGTTTTGAATTTAGAATTCAAGTCAGTTTATCTTTGGGGATTTGAAATCTTATGTTTATCTTCTGATTGTTGTCAGTGTCTATATAAGGTCCTCGACAGTTCTTGTATCGGGGCCAATGGCCAATGCCAAACCAAAATAACTTTACTTTTTATCACAGCTTTCTTTACTATCCTCATGCTTTTCTTAGAGTAATTTAGCCTAGCTTGGTTTTTCCAGAAAATCAAAACACCAAAACCCGGTACTGGACGTCTGACAACATCCGTTCGGCCCTTCAAACGGTCAGATTCGGTTGTCGATTTGGATCTTCAACGGTCAGATCGGCAAGTCAACATCAAAACCCGGTCTAGGATGCGCGACACCTCCGTTCGGCCCTTTAACGGTCGGATCCGGTTATCGGTTTGGCCCTTCAAATGGTCGGATCGGTAAGTCGAGGATCGCTTGCTGTTCGTGCATGAACAGAATCTCAAAATATAAATCTTCATTCGCGTTATGTAAAAATCAGATGGATTTGAGCCATCAATAGAAATTCCCTTCAGTTTGGTCCTAGATTATCACTGTTATTTCTCTGAAGGAGTAATATCAAAACTACTATTGCAAGTGAATAACAACTGTGTGGCTCTTGCGGTGTATTTTTTTCCGGTGGTATCTTAGGTTTTTCCGTGTACTTGATAAGCTTAAAGTTTTTTTTTTTTTGTTTTAGAACAATAAGCTTAAAGCTAAGCACACACAAGTAGTTTAGTTTAACGTAGAACTCGAAAGGAATTTAGATCAAATTTCCAAAGCGCAATGGAGAGTGTTACAAGGAAAAGATGTTTCAGAAGGTAGGTCTTGTAGTAGTATATTTCAAACGGGAAAATTTGTCCCACATTGGTCAAAAGTAATGTTGGAGATAATCAAGGAATTTACTTGGTCTAACTAGAGAGAATTGTGGGAGTGGTTTTGTTACCTGGTCATTAGAAAAATGTATGGTTCACAATATTGCCTGTTGTTTAATTTCATACCAACTTTATCCTTACCTCTGCCTATAAATACATCCTTCTTCAGCTTATTTGATACACAGGGAAAAACACAACAACACAAGCCCTGTTTCATTCTTCTCCCCTTTTCCCTTTCGAAGTCTCTTCTCTCCCGTTTGCTGGGTTATCTTGTTTTAATTTTTTGGCAGATTCTGTTATCCTGCATTCTTGTAGAAGGAGCTGTTGTATCCTGGGGAGACTTTTGGGGGTTACCAAAAATATCTCTTTGGGATAGTGATTTAGACGCCTTAGCTCGGGTGTAACATAGCAAAATTTTTTCCAAATATTCCAACAGGTCTCGATTTAATTTTTTGGATGTAATCGGATGTCGTACTAATGCTTTTGTTTTTCTAGCTTTTAGGAATGCTAGCAACATACCTTTGAACAACACACTCTTTCAATATGCCTCCGTGATCCATAGTTTTCAAAATATTACCACTTATAAGTTTGTTTATATTGCTGTTTCTATTTAAATTTTTCTTATAACATTTATATAATTTTAACTATAAGATAATACTAATATATTTACTTGAGTGAAAGAACTTACATCCAAAAAGTAATTTTTTTTTAATTTTAAAGATCCTCTACAATAAATCAACTTTTACTTTATTCTTTAAATTGATCTAATTTATTTATCACCATAAAATAAACTCTTATTTTTAAATATAGTTTAGTTTTTTTTTAAACATATGCATTGTTAAAAAAACAAGAAAATAATTATTTATTAAAATAAAAAAGATATGAATAACTTGTATGGCTGGTCGTTAACAAGTATTATGAGTCAAGTAGCTTTGTAAGTAGGTGTGTTGAAAGAATGTGTTCAAACCTTTTCTTTTTGTTTCTTAGTGACGAATTTCTTTTTCTTTAAGTTCGTCCCCAAACCCCGCACAGTAACTTTGGATTTTTTTATGGAATGAGCACAAAAAAAGTAGGTGTACCATGTTGATATAGTTAGTACCAATCAAACCGTTTAAACTATTCTTAATTGTATAGTACCACCTATACAATCTCAAAATTACTTCATTTGAGTTATTCTTAATTATACAGTTCTACACCCGTATAATTCCGAAATCGCCCCAACTGTGTAATCCCACCCCAACACAGTCTCAGGATCTCTCCTATTCCGGTATGGATTCGGTTCATTCATGTGCCCCTCTGTCGAGAAGCCCTGCCAGAAGTCGCTCCTTGCCCATGCTCTTTCCCGCCCTCATCGACCCCGGGTGTCACACACGATCTCTAATTAGATATTTTTTAAGACTATCAGGCTAATTGTTAGACCCTCTTTTTTCAGACTTTTTTTTTATTTATCTAATTATTCAACCTTTTTTTTAGTATGGTTTTTTTTTATTTATCTAATAAATTGATTGCTCTCAATTTGACTACATTTCTTTGATAAGTCTCAATTTTATTTATTGGATGTAATCAGAAGTAGTACTGATGCCATTCTTTTATTTTTTAAAAAACCAAAATCTGATTATAGTTTACGATTTTGAAATAAGCTTCACGGCCCAAAAAAATAAAACCATTCTTGCTTCGAATAAAATTTCAGAAGGTAAGTCTCAATTTAACCCTTTAGATATCCGTATATATTCTCATTCTCTTTCTTATGTGATTTAATTGTTTATTTTTTTATTATGGCCTATGAATGTCTGTTGGGTTTTGATGGATACGTTTTTTCGATGGGTTAATTAAACTGCACAGTTAATTTATCGCAGCGAGAATTCATTTTTTTGGCCCGTTCAAATGCTGGGGGGAAATGGCTTCGCGTCAAAATTATGCAGCCACTTCTTCATGGTCGTTTACTTTTTTCTTTTTTTTTTTTTTGCCTGGGTCGTTTACTTTTTTCTGTAAAGGGACTATCTGAACAAAAATATTGTTTGTATGTACCCTCTATAATGATCCGTTTGATTTGGATTTGGCGTTTTCATTAGCATGCGATCGCAACCACATGGCAAACGAGGATATATATATATACATTCGAAAAAAATAAAATGAGTGATATATATATAGTTAACACAAATGTATTATATCCGTCCATTGGAAATAAATAGAGCTGGAGACACAGCCATCAAGGGAATCAATTAAAAGACTATAGCTAGCTAGCTAGGAATCCGAAGTTGTTATCTCTTTCATCCCCATGAGCTACTACTTCTTGCTCTGCTTCCTATCCTTGTGTTCCTGTTGGCGATTCTCAAAGTATGCAAGAAGAAAACGAAAGCCACAGGCAAGCCTCTGAAGTTTCCTCCAGGGCCATGGAAGATACCCATCTTTGGGAACCTCCATCAGATGGTGGTTCATCCTCTACCTCATCACAGGCTCAGAGATTTGGCAAAGAAATATGGGCCTGATCTTATGCACCTTCGGCTTGGAGAAGTGAACACCATTGTGATTTCTTCGCCGGAGACGGCTAAAGAAGTCATGAAAGCCCATGACCTTGTATTCTGTCAAAGGCCCTCTGTCCTGGCTCTTGAAATCCTAGTTTATGGTAATAGTGACATTGCGTTTGCACCCTACGGTGAATATTGGAGGCAGATGCGAAAGCTTTGTACATTGGAACTTCTTAGTGCAAAGCGCGTGCAGTCATTCAGGTCAATGAGGGAAGAAGAGATGTCTAAGTTGATTGCATCTGTCTCTTCAAATGCCGGATCTGCAATCAACCTCAGCGAAATGCTGTTTTCTCATTCCTACTGCAACACCGCGAGGATAGCCTTTGGCTTGAAATCCAAAGTTCAAGAAGAATTTGTGAGAGGAGTTGAGGAGTTCTCAACAATGGCAGGTGGTTTCTCCCTCGTTGATTTGTTCCCTTCCTTCAAATTTCTCCAGCTCCTTAGTGGAACAGTTCCTCACCTCAAGAAATTGCATCACAAGATGGACATGCTTCTCGAAAGGATCATTCGTGAACATACAACTCCAAATGTCAAGCAAAAGGTCGCAGGCAAGGACGAAGCAGCAGATTTTGTTGATGTTCTTTTGAATCTTCAGGAGCACGGGAATCTTGACATCCCCTTATCAGACAACAACGTTAAAGCAGTTATCATGGTAACTACTCTCACTGAGCTGAAGTTTTCTTAATTATGTCATACCTATACACATCTGCACTTCTATACATATATATGGGTGGATTGGGATGATCATAGTTAAGAACCACTCCGTCCATGAATGATATTCGGGAGAAGTACATGATTAGTAAGCGCAATGAAATCTTTTGACTATGGGATACATGAGTTTGATAGATCTGCACTTATCTATTTGGCTTGATACTATTCAAGGATCGAGGATTGTTCTTTCAATTAATTGCCTAGGGGTAATAGTATTAATGCTACCATCACAGGATGCATTCGCAGCCGGGAGTGAAACATCAGCAGTAGTTGTGGAATGGACAATCTCAGAACTGCTAAAGAATCCGAGAACAATGAGAAAAGCACAGGAAGAGGTGAGACAAGTGTTTCATGAACTGGGGGACGTTGTTGAAACTGGTCTTGAGAAATTAAAGTACTTGAAGCTAGTGATTAAAGAAACTTTGAGATTGCACCCTCCTTTTCCATTGCTACTTCCCAGAGAGTGCAGAGAACCACGTCAAATCATTGGATACGACATACCGGCGAAAGCCAAACTTATAGTGAATGCATGGGCAATAAGTAGGGATCCTAGTTATTGGATTGAACCCGAAAGTTTTATACCAGAGCGATTCCTGGAGTCTTCGATCGACTATAAGGGTGCTGATTTTGAGTACATTCCCTTTGGTGCTGGAAGAAGGATGTGTCCGGGCATAACGTTTGGTATGGCAAATGTGGAGCTTCAACTTGCACAGTTGCTCTATCATTTTGATTGGGAACTGCCAGGTGGAGCCAAAAGTGAAGATCTGGATATGACAGAGAAGTTTGGAGCGACTGTTGGAAGAAAAAATCCTCTCTATGTAGTTCCTGTGCCGTACCATCCATTGCCTGAAAAGCAGCTATGAAAATATGTTTGTTAGATTTTGATTGATAAAGTTACAGAAATGATTTTACTGTATTCTCCTTAGACATATGCGTCGCTAAACAGCCAACTTGTCATAAAACCTCCACTATGTAGGAAACAAGGCGAGTCCGGATGCCGATGTACTAAGGTTCTTTTTACAGCTGCTGCAAAATATTGTTGTTGAATTTACTGAGGTTCTTTTTAAAGCGCACAACTTCTGGTAGACTGAAAATTCGGCTGTACAAATTCAACTTGTTTGAAGCCCAATTCAAATTAAGACCCACAAAGTGTTCTGGATATTCAGAACTTAGCAGGAGACGGTATGAAAAGAGAAACCATGTAATGACATCGCCGCCGCGAAGAAACATCTTATTACTGGTCATTGAAGGAGAACTTCTTCCTCGGAGCATACTCGTTTGCTACACAAAAACACACAACGTCGTATTCAGCGGTTTGTCCTTTAATTGTTTTGAATGTCGGGCCGTTTATTAGGGTAGCACTCTACCTAAAATTGTGTCTGAATTTGCGAACATGTCCTTGGCTTCCTGATAATGAACTTGAACTGAGCAAAATTTTTTTAGCAGGTCATGAACATGTCCTTGGCTTCCAAAAACTACCCACACTTGTCCAGGATGGATGAGACCACCTGCACCTCTATCAAACCTCACGAAGGCCTTCCAAGGGACAATTGCGACAGCCATGGTTGGTTAAGGCAAAAATAAATGAGATAAAAAAAAAAGTGAAGAGAAATAAAACTCATAAAAAATGAAAAGGTACATATTTAAAACGAGAAAATTGAGAAACAAAATGAAATCGTTGGCTAGAGCATTGTTGTCAACTTACAATTGATAAAAATTAATTAAGTTGACAGCGATAACAAATAGAAATCTTTTTCGCAAGTCCTATGATCTATCTATTAAAATCAGACGGAAAAATATTGTGTCACAGAGACAATTTGCACAAATGATATTTTCTCAATTAATATAATATAATTCATTACAATAATATTTTTTATTAATTAGTAAATGCTTTAATGAAAATTTTTAACGCAAACCCTTAGAATTTCATGGCATTCAAATTATGTCTCTTGGAGTCGTATAAATCCTTTGAATTCTATCCTATATTTGCCTATAAATAGACACACATGTTAGGAGTGACACCTCTCCCCATTCTCTCCAATCTTTCTTATTTTTCTTTCTTAGCCTAGTCTATCATGTAATTAATGAATAAAAGCATATTTATCTATATATGTAATCCTACTATGACTTCATATTTGGTTGAAAATGAAACTTATTGATAAAATATAAATCCAAGCGCTCACTTCGTCCACATTAAAAAAATTTCTAGTAGGCAAGCTACGACAAAATCAAGATAAATTTAACTGCTATTTTCCTTTATTTTTTTCTTTTTTAAAAATATATTAAAATGATATAGATATTTTTTATATAGATTTTTTTGCATGTCACCACTCAATCTGTGTGTAATATAGATAGGTGACTAATTAGGACTTTTGAGAAAAAGAGCATCCTTCATTCATATAAACAGATCTAAAGATCTGACAATGCATAGGTGAAGATCTATTCTAACAAAAGCATAAGAAAAATCTAACATGAGAATTCTTCTCAATCTACTACATAGAGATACACAATGAGATTCATATCCTTCAATATAGGATTTACAAAAGCACACTACTCTCGCGAGCATCATGTCTGTATGGTCCGTGCAACAACCACCAAACCAACAGGCGAAGGTGAGGCATACGTGTGGCGTGAAATATCTCTTCGTTGGTAAATTTCTGCGGTAGATAAAGAACAGTTCTGCAAGTTGAATCTTTCTCCATGGCTTTTAGCTCCAAAGATTTTATTTGAAACACCCAAAAACATATGAGAAAAACTCATAACAGAGAGAAACAAACCCACAAAAAATGGGAGTAAACTAACACAACTAAAACAGAATAGAAAAAAACTAGTCGAAAGGAATTTTCGTAGGAGGCTCACCGCCGGAAAGAAAGTCGACGATAGCCCCAATCTGTAGATATAGGGTTTTCTCTAAGAGGAAGAGAGAGAAGACAAAATCAATTTTTTTTAACTAATTAGGACTTTAAAAGTGGTTATTCGAGTTTAATTTTATCAATTAGTTTTTACTATGTACAACGATATTCCTACACCACGCACAGGCAAATCTTATGTTCGAATATTGTTGACAAAAAATTAGGGTTAATCATCCCTTAATGCTAAACTATGTTTAACCATGTTAATTATCTGGTTTTGATGACTAACAAATACTAGTGTGTTGCTAGCTTTGCTTGTGTTGATTTTCGCTTACAGGATGAATTATGTTTTTTGCTGATACCATATCTTAGACACACGACATATGGTTTTTATCGATACTACATCTGCAAGCTGTCGCTATCAACCTTTTGAGCAAGTTGTGTATGGTCCTGAAAGCATTTAAATCCTACTTCCAACCATTTGAATTGATGAACAAGTAAGAGGGAAGACTTTATAGAAGTGCAAGAGATGTTCCCACCTAACTCCTACTTAACTCCAAAAGGTGGTCTAAACTTTCCAGATTTGGTAATACTTTGCAACCAACAAGTTGACATAGCACAACGACACCAAACTGATGTTTTTATGAACTGAAGTCAACTGGAGTACAAGGAGCCGTTGCAGGTGCTTATCCCCCACACTCAGATTCTAAAAAGAGGGTCGTTTACACCTCTGGATAACCATCCCAACAATTGTACAAAATCTGAGTGTATACTTGTGCTAGAAGATTTGGTTTTTGATCTGGTTTTTCTGCTTACTGTGCAAAATACATTCTAAGGGGTATTTGTAAGCAAGAATTGGTTTAGTTTTGCTGGGTACTCAAGTCTAGGATTAAACTTGAGGTAGGTTAGAGCTTATCCTGTGAAAAGCTTGTGAAGGTTAGAGCTTAGTCTGTGAAAAGTGATGTCGTCTATCCACAACGGGTTCCTGCAAGTGCACAGGGTTGTTGTAGTACTTATCAAGGTCGTATCCACAAGGACTGGGTTGAGTCTGTTACCCTTCAAATTAGACAAATTAGGCTGGAAATGAACAATAAAAGGTGATTTTCGGGTGTATGCTAATTGAAATAAAAACTAGCAATGAAATTAAACTAACAGCACATTTGAAATAGGAAGAGATCAGATTGCGGGAAGTCTTAGGCATCTGGGGTTCACATGTCCTGTTTTATACATTTAAATTGCTCGACAGCCTCATCACAGGCTGAGCCTGTGGGTGAGGCTGTGACTAATGAGATGTCTTGAAGGGGCTCCCAACCTAAAGTACTATCAACGGCTTTCGATCTTATAAATAGTTCCCTAAGCTTCCATCTACCCCCTGTCACTAGAGTAAATGTCTACTTAAGGATGAAGTTTAATGTTGGTGCTAATACCCACAGTCTCTCCCTATCTTCTTTCGATTGGCTAAGGAGTGAAGGCTGACTGTTGTTGGTCTAGCACACCTGGCTTCTCCTTTTGGTCCTTCACCAGGCTGCTACTAAATTAATAGGATTCTGCCCAATAGTTAATCAAGAATCAAATTAGGAATTGTGTTATCTTTCTGACTATGCTGTCACAGACTGAGGCTGTACTAGGCACAGACTGATGTTGTGCTGTGTACAAGCCGAGGCTGTTGACAGCAAAGGAGTCAATTAATAAAATCGGTTCTTGCAGGCGCTCTCAACCTATACTGCACCCATTTGCTTTCGCTCACAGGTGCCTCCCATGGTTCTCACGCTCCTAATGCTTTCGCATCGGTCAAACACAGGGGTTTAGGATTGGTGTTGAGGCTAGTTCCTCAATTAGCTTCTAACACTCGTCAAAAGCTAAAAACTAAGGGTTGGTTGTTATTGTTCCAGTAGCTATGGTTTCTCCTTTCGGTCCTTCACCTAGCTACCTGTAATCATGCATGGGTTTGGCCAGAACTAAAAAATGTATCAAGTTTACAACAACCAAAACAAGAAAATGGGTTAAGAACATGGAAAGAACAATTTATTACATAAGAACCAGGGACATGTTGCACCCCTTCAACCTAAGAGGGGTTGTTTAACTCATGCCCAGAAATATAAGAACTACAAAAACAAATAAAAGCATTGGGTTAGGAACAACTTGGAGGCTAGGGGCAACACGATTTCTGCAGCAAAAGCTATAGAATCGCGTGCCCTTTGAAACTGGGTTTTTGCCTCTATTCCTCAACTTCTGCAAATCTCTGGGTGTTTTTGATCGATGGGTTATTCCCTGGATCCATGGGATCATCGTCACTTCTCCCCTTCTTCTTTTGTAGGTGCAGCTCCTCTGTTCTTCTTCCTCCCAACTTGCTGGATGGTATGGGGGTTTGGGCAAGTTGGTTCGTCAGCCTTCCAGCTTGTGTGTCAGGATAGGCGTGATGTACAACAAGTTTATTGGTGGATTGTAAGTTCCAAGGTACCCTTTGCAGAGGATAATCATGTGGATTCTCTCTGAGTGGCATGTGCCTATCCCTATTCCTCTGGAAAGTGCTCTGGGAACGTCAAGAGAATGTTTATTTATGTTAGTGGAGCAAGTGGTGTAATTTTATATTTCTCCTGCAATTTCTGGGTGTTGCAGGATGCACAGGCTGAGGTTGTCGACACACAGACTGAGCCGTTGCATGGTCTATTTGCAGTCCTCCTTTGACTTCCTTCTCTAATCGATTTTAGCCTCTTCTGTAGATGATGAAACGTCATAAGTTCTCTTTGGATAGAGGCGAGGGCTGTGAGTCTCAGTGGAAATCCTGTGATTTGAAGATGGTTTGCCGTCCCCAATTGAAATTTCAGTGAAAAACAGCCTCAGGGACAAGCTCAAGGGTTCTGCAAAAGGCTCAGACTGTGGTTCGAAACAGGCTCATGCCGTGATCCGAAACAGGCTCATGCTGTAACAGAGGCTGTTTTTTCAAATGCAATGAAATCCTCCCGAATTGGTCGAAATGCACATGAAATCACTAACATGCAGTAAGGGGTGGAATTATTGAAAATATGGTGAAATAGTGCATAGGGTGGCGTATGATCATAATGAAATATGAGCAATTTATCTCTAAAATCATGGCTAAAACTATGCATATTTCGCACTCATCAAAATACCCCAAACTGAAGATTTTGCTAGTCCTCAAGCAATCCGAGAAGATAAAGAGGCTTGATTTGAAGGGAAGAAAAAGGCTAATCCCAATGCATCAAATTTTCAGTAGGCTTCTCCCTTGTGATTTCTCAATTTAAGCATTCTTTTATTTTCCTTCAAGACTGCATCAATTTCGATCAAATTCCTTGTCAGTAGTTTTTATCATAAAAATCACAGGAGTAATCTTGCAACTTACCTCCATTCTTCTGCCATCTAAGAGATCTCTGCCAAAATTATTTATTTTTTTTTTTGAAAGTGAAAGCATTACCTCATATGCAGAACTATTACCCCTTGTCTCCACTAATGTGCGTAAGTCATCAAGCTAGGATCACTAGGGCTTAACTGTGTTGTATTGAGGCCAAGTGATGGTTGTCAAAGGAGGGTGGATGGATTTAGCAAGGGTCAATGGCCTGTGAACTCGATTCTTTTGGTTTTTGTTCATGAATAGCCTGAGACTGTGTAGATGCTGTTTGATTTCATCTTTTCTGAGGTCTCATGTTGTTCAGCAACTATACCCTGATGCTTCAGCCACCAATTGGTGTAACCAACTACTCCAGCAATTGGATTTAATTTGTGTTCTAGGATGGAGTTTGATTCGCCAGATGTTGCCTCTGTCCTTCCTCCCTTTTCTTTACTTTTTTTTTCTTTACTCGTTTTTTTCTTCCTATTTTCATCTTTCCTTTTTCTTTTCAAGAAGAGGGGAGTACAAGTATCTGTTGGCGATCTTATTTTTGTACTGACTGAGTATGGACAATCTCATTTCTAAACTTGATCAAATCTTGCTCACAGGCTCATCAACAGGGTGAGGCTGTTTCAAGGAAATTGTGCCCTTAGACACTGATGGCCCCCTCTTTTGGCTGCACAGGTTGAGGTGGGATATGCAGGGTAAATGAATGAAATGAGGCCATCATAATCGGCTCAAATGGGGGTTGCAAGGGTCTGATGAGTGAGTTGTGGTTTTGTGAGGTCTGTAGGTATGCCCAAGATAGCCTAGATCCTTTCCTTGCTTGTAAACTCAGCTTAAAATTTTGCCTTGACAGAGGTAAGGGCCTATTCTAAGGTAAACAGGCTGAGCCTGTTTAATTTAGAAAAAATTTGACAAGAATCTTTCCAAGTGACAGATTTAATAGAATTTAGCTACTTGATTAGTCCTGCTCTGTTTCTTTGGAAAGGTAAGACAAGTCATAAGATTGGAAATTGAGCAGAATTTAATGGAATAAGAAAGGATGCCTAAATATAGAGACAGGCTCACACTGTCAGAAATATAATGAAAATAGATGAACTTGAAATTGCATTTATTGAAATTAAAAAAAAGTACATGAAGTCATGCATGGCTAAATTGTACCCTAAAATACCCCAAACTGAAAATCTGCAGTGTCCTCACTGCCAAACAAAACCAAAAATAGGGTGGAATGCCGAAAAAAAAAATCACACATAGCAAATTTCAAAGAAAATGACAAATACTAGAGTACCCCAAACTGAAACTAAGCTATATGGTAAGAGGGGGTTATTTAAAGTAAACTCTAAAATGTTCCAAATCGATTGGGTGAGGGGGTAGTGGATTGTGTAGACAGGATTGATCAGTTCCTATCTAAACAAGTCTAGTCCTCTTACTTTGCTAAATTAGCCATTGGGCAGGTGGTTCTTGCTGTCAACAGCCTCAGCCTATACCCAGCACAGCCTCAGCCTGTGCCCGATACAGGCTCAGCCTGTGTGTGTTAGCACGTAAACCACTATTTGCAAAGCGTCATGAAATGCAAAGGTGGAAAGGGTTTAGAACTTCCCTGGCTAAATTCTGAGTTGTTGATTTTTTTTCTCATCAATTTGCAGCACCTACAGGATAGCAACACAAGAAAAACACACAAAGAAAACAAAAACAACCAAAGGAAAAAAAAAGAAAGGTTTAGATCATAAAAAAAAAAGCCTAATAAATTTAAATGAATGGTATTAGTGTCAAGCACTAGTCCCCGACAACGACGCCAAAAACTTGATGTCGTCTATCCGCAACGGGTTCCTGCAAGTGCATAGGGTTGTTGTAGTACTTATCAAGGTCGTATCCACAGGGACTGGGTTGAGTCTGTTACCCTACAAATTAGACAAATTAGGCTGGAAATGAACAATAAGAGGTAATTTTCGGGTGCATGCTATTTGAAATATAAACTAGCAATGAAATTAAACTAACAACATAATTGAAATAAGAGGAGATCAGAATGAGGGAAGTCTTTGGCATCCGGGGTTCACATGTCTTGTTTTATGCATTTAAATTGCTCGACGGCCTCATCACAGGCTGAGCCTGTGGGTGAGGCTGTGACTAATGTGATGTCTTGAAGGGGCTCCCAACCTAAAGTACTATCAACGGCTTTCGATCTTATTAATAGTTTCCTAAGCTTCCATCTACCCCCTGTCAGAAGAGTAAATGTCTACTTAAGGATGAAGTTTAATGTTGGTGCTAATACCCACAGTCTCTCCCTATCTTCTTTCGATTGGCTAAGGAGTGAAGGCTGACTATTGTTGGTCTAGCACACCTGGCTTCTCCTTTCGGTCCATCACCAGGCTGCTACTAAATTAATAGGATTTTGCCCAATAGTCAATCAAGAATCAAATTAGGAATTGTGTTATCTTTCTGACTATGCTGTCACAGACTAAGGCTGTACTAGGCACAGACTGATGTTGTGCTGTGTACAGGCCGAGGCTGTTGACAGCAAAGGAGTCAATTAATAAAATCGGTTCTTGCAGGCGCTCTCAACCTATACTGCACCCATTTGCTTTCACTCACAGATGCCTCCCATGGTTCTCACGCTCCTAATGCTTTTGCATCGGTCAAACACAGGGGTTTAGGATTGGTGTTGAGGCTAGTTCCTTAATTAGTTTCTAACACTCATCAAAAGCTAAAAACTAAGGGTTGGTTGTTATTGTTCCAGTAGCTATGGTTTCTCCTTTCGGTCCTTCACCTAGCTACCTGTAATCATGCATGGGTTTGGCCAGAACTCAAACATGTATCAAGTTTAAAACAACCAAAACAAGAAAACGGGTTAAGAACATGGAAAGAGCAATTTATTACATAAGAACAAGGGACATGTTGCACCCCTTCAACCTAGGAGGGGTTGTTTAATTCATGCCCAGAAATACAAGAACTGCAAAAACAAATAAAAGCATTGGGTTAGGAACAACTTGGAGGCTAGGGGCAACACAATTTCTACAGCAAAAGCTACAGAATTGTGTGCCCCTTGAAACTGGGTTTTTTCCTCTGTTCCTCAACTTCTGCAAATCTCTGGGTGTTTTTGATCGATGGGTTATTCCCTGGCTTCATGGGATCGTCGTCACTTCTCCCCTTCTTCTTTTGTAGGTGCAGCTCCTCTGTTCTTCTTCCTCCCAACTTGCTGGATGGTGTGGGGGTTTGGTCAAGTTGGTTTGTCAGCCTTCCAGCGTGTGTGTCAGGATAGGCGTGATGGGCAGCAAGTTGATTGGTGGAGTGTAAGTTCCAAGGTACCCTTTGCAGAGGATAATCATGTGGATTCTCTCTGAGTGGCATGTGCCTATCCCTTTTCCTCTGGAAAGTGCTCTGGGAACGTCAGGAGAATGTTTATTTACGTTAGTGGAGCAAGTGGTGCAAGTGGTGAAATTTTATATTTCTCCTGCAATTTTTGGGTGTTGCAGGACGCACAGGCTGAGGTTGTCGACACACAGGCTGAGCCTGTGTGTGGTCTATTTGCAGTCCTCCTTTGATTTCCTTCTCCAATCGATTTCAGCCTCTTCTGTAGATGATGAAACATCATAAGTTCTCTTTGGATAGAGGCGAGGGCTGTGAGTCTCAATGGAAATCCTGTGATTTGAAGATGGTTTGCCGCCCCCAATTGAAATTTCAGTGAACAACAGCCTCAGGGACAGGCTCAAGGGTTCTACAATAGGCTTAGACTGTGGTCCGAAACAGGCTCATGCTGTAACAGAGGCTGTTTTTTCAAATGCAATAAAATCCTCCCGAATTGGTCGAAATGCACCTGAAATCACTAATCATGCAGTAAGGGGTGGAATTATTGGAAATATGATGAAATAGTGCATAGGGAGGCGTATGATCATAATGAAATATGAGCAATTTATCTCTAAGATCATGCCTAAAACGATGCATATTTCACACTCATAAAAAAGCTTGTAAGGGTTAGAGCTTAGCCTAGAAAAGCTTGTGTTTGTAAAGGTTAAGGTTGATCCCGCAAAAACCTAAGTATAGTGAGTGTTTTAAATCCTAAAGGAAGGAGCCTTTAGATAGTTGAGGTACCTGGTGAGGGAGAAACATTCTAAATCACCTGTGTTAATTTCTCTCAACTTCCCTTACTCATTTCCTACGTTAAGCACTCTCTCTGTCCGAAAAAGATTAAAGCCTAATTCGCCCCTCCCCTCTTAGGCACTTTTAGGCCTACAATTGGTAGCAGAGCAAGGTCTCTTTGTGTTAGGATTAATCTCCTAGAGCAAATGTAACGTCCTGGCTTGTCGACTATCACTACAGACCAACACGTGACCTTTCCAACATGCTTTATCCTCACTCGCATGTTTCCAGGGAAAACTTCCCAGGAGGTCACCCATCCTAGAATTGCTCTAAGTCGAGCACGCTTAACTTTGGAGTTTTTCTGGAATGAGCACCGAAAAGGTAGGTGCACCTTGTTGATATACCTTGTTGATATAGTTAGTACCCATCAAACCGTTTAAGCTATTCTCGATTGTACAGTCCCATACCTATACAACCTCGAAATCACTTCATTTGAGCTATTCTTAATTATACAGTTCCATACCTGTATAATTATGAAATTGCCCCAACTGTGCAGCCCAATCCCTACAAAGTCTCAGGATCTCTCCTATTCCGGTGTGGATTCGGTTCGTTCTTGTGCCCCTCCGTCTAGAAGCCTGCCAGAAGCCGCTTCTTGTCCATGCTCATCCCGGCACCGACGTTCACTTCCCGCCCTCATAGACCCCGGGATGTCACAGGCCCACCAGCTTCCGCTAGGTTCGTCCTCGAACCCCGCACCATACTAGAGGAGTCCTGGAGCTCCGGTACCAAGCTGAAACACCCGTGTCCCAATTTTACAAATAAAATACTTAATCAAAGGAATTTACCAAAATGTCCTGAAACCCGGGACACGAAATCCAATACCCAAACATTATCTGAAAATCTTAATAAAGCGAGATGTCATAAAGGACAAGAGAAAACCGGCTTATCAGCCATAAGTCAACCCGACATCCAGCCGAAACATCATTAGGTAACAAATCCCGGCAACCAGCGGATAAAGTAATCAAAATCAATAGTGACATCTCAACAAATCCGATGCAGCGGAAGAAATAAACAAAGAAAAAATAAGAGAAGGAATATGATATGCATGTCGACTCTGTGGATCCAACCGGGAGATGAAGCACACCTACCTGCTGGGATATCCACGTCCGTACTCCGGAAAGGAAGAGAGAGACTGCACGCAAACTAAGAGTCTGAAAAACAACGGTGGCGATTATATGAGTCGCCTACTCAGTGAGCAGTATAAATCTAATTATGTAGGTGTGCAAAGCAAGTTCGAAAGGAAAGTAGAGAAACAAGGCAAGTATGCAAACACACAATAACCAGTACTAACAAGCCAACAACATACAAGAAAATAGTTTATGTTTTACATCCGTTTATTCAGGGCCCCCTACTGTGTGCGTCGAGCTCAGTCCCGTCTCATGAGACAACCAGGCATAAGCCCAATATAACCAGGCATGAAGCCCAAACATATCCATAGAGAGAGAGAGAGAGACAGAGAGAAAGAGGGAGGTAGAAAGGGGGAGGTAGAAAGGGGGAGGTAGAAGGAGGGAGGTAGAACCGGTCATCACAGACCCATATGCTAAACCGCATATACCATGCTGTCCCACATGCAATCCCGAGGGGTATCACTTCCCGCTCGAACCAACCGGTCATCAGCACACAGTAGCCTATCTTCTACTGTACATTATTCTTGTTCATACTTAAGAGTTCATGTGTGCCAAGAGTTGTGACTTAACAGGGTTGTGTGAATTATTAACTCAATCAAGCATCCGGGTCTCCAACCCACAGTACATCACACAAATCACCCAAAATCACTCCACACGTTATATTCCATAATAATCTAAAAGTCATGCTCATTAGGCAACTAGTAACACACAGGCACACAATACAAATCACGGCATGTTAGCAAACATGGCATGCAACTCAAACAAACCAATCTAATAAGCACATGCATACAAACATAAAAAGACTTATAAAGTAACCTCAACGATGATTATTCTGTGGAGCTTTACCCAAGACAGATCCTCCAGCTCCCGAGGTATTACTCGTGCCTGAATACCGGCACACACAACAATTACAAAACAATTATCACAAACCGTGCATGCGTGATACCTATATGCTCAACTGAGTGAAACCTAACCCAAACTGCCCGGTTAAGTAATTTCAGGGTCTAAGCCCAAAAGGGTATATCTCCTCACTAAAGACTCCAAAAGATAAGGACCTAAGGGTGCATTTGGAACGTGGGACAGGGACGGACGCGTTGGGACTTTGTCCCAAAGGGTGGATGTTTGGAACGGTGGACATACTGTTCACGCGGGACGCGAGTCCAATTAACTTAGGACGAAATTGATTTTTTTCGTCCCAAAGAAAAGGTGGGGACGAAGTCCCGTCCCAAGGACTATACTGTTTACAATCCGACTCTACCCCCATTAATTATCCAAAATGCCAAAAAATCCAAGACTAGAAAAATCCAAATTATCCAAAGTCACTCATCCCTCTCTCCTTCCTCCTCCTCCGACTCCTCTCTTCCTCTCGGCCTCTCTTTTTTTTTTTTCTTCTTTCTTCATTTTCCCCCCCTTTCCTCTCCTCCATCTTTCCTCTTCTCTATTTTTTTCCTCACGTCTCCGAGACTGCAGATCTGTTGCGGTGGCAGCACAATAACAAAGAAACAGGAGGGGAAGCGGGGGAGGAGGAGAGGAGGAAGAGAAGAGGAGATGACGACGGTGGTGGTAGAGTAAGGTTTTTGCAGGAAGGGTTATGGTTGTCGGATTCCGAATTTTAGTGGAGTTGTTGTGTAGGTTGCAACCAAACTTCTCCTCAGGGACGATTCAATTTCAAAAACCATTAATTTATACTTTCGAATTCTTTGGATGTTTTTTTTGTAATTTAGTCGCGGTGTAAACGAGATATTGATTTGCAGTTTGCAAAAAGATTGATTGAAATTGTACTAATTGAATTGCTATTTTGCTATTTTGGATTATTAGGGATTGATAAGGGGAAGAAGAAGAGGGAGGAAGAGGAAGCTGTTAGAATACGCAGAGGGGAAGAGAAGAGGAAAGAGGAGAAGGTGTGTTGGGGAGAAGAGAAAGAGAAGAAAAAAAATAAAACAAAAAAATAATAAAAAAATGGTGTGGGGAAGATTTTTCCTTTTTATATTTCATTAAATTAAGGAATCTATTCAATTTGTCAAAATTTCAATTAATTGCGTGTAAGGATACTTAATCTGCGCATGAGGAGTTTTTTTTTCCTTTTTTATTTTCTAAATTTGAAAAGTCAAAATCTCAAGTAATTGCGCATTGAGAAGATTTGTTTCCTTTCCTAAAAAAAAAAAAGAGAGAAGATTTGTTTCCTGTTTTGTTTTTTGAACCAGAAAATTGCCATCTATTTTGTTAAAATCTCCAATAATTGCAGCATGAGGATGGAAATTTTTTATTTTCTTAAATTTCTCTAAATTAGAAAATGACCATTTAATTTGTCAAAATTTCTAATAATTTTATGTAGCTATTAATTATGAATTTGATTTGGAAAAATATGTTCTCAATAATTTCTTAATTTTATATTCAAATTATGATATAGATGTTGTATACAACAACAAAATTTTATATGTTGATTATAGTCTGAATTGTACATATTAATTATGTATTCATCAATTGGTATATTGATCAATTTATTAATTTTTAAATATTCAAATTTCAATCACATCAAAATATATGTATAGTAATAAAGGCTTACTAAAATGATACATGTTGTTTAAAGCCTAAATTTCGCTATATTGCATATACTTAATAAAATCTACTGCATAAAGGGCAATTTTGACATTACAGCACTTAGTCCCGAGCTCTGTACAGCTAACCAAACATAATTCAGTACAACAGTCCCATTTAGTGTCCACCAAACCAAACGCTACATTGGACAGTATAATTGTCCAGTCCAGTCCAGTCCAGTCCAGTCCCGTCCAGTCCAGTCCAGTCCAGTCTAGTCCAGTCCCGTCCAGCGTTCCAAATGCACCCTAAGGTTTACCGGGCTTAAGCCCATCAAAACCCAAAACAATTTCTCAGGCCTAAAGCCCACTTCCACAAGTCTGCAATTACCCCAATTTACGAATTTGGGCTTAAAGCCCATTCCTTAAAGTCCATAACGAGTTCCCGGGCCTAAGGCCCATCTAAGTCCAAAACCAAATCCCGGGCCAAAAGCCCATTATGAAGTTGGGCTTAAAGCCCATTACCCAAGTCCAAAGGTCATCTAATTAAGTCATAAAATCTCATTACCGGGCCTGGGCCCGATTTAGACTAATTTCCATTTAAGGGTTTTACCCGAGCCCGAGTTACCGTCCTAAAGGTTCGAACAAACCGGTCACAAGCTACTCGCTTCCCGCTCTCGGTTTCTACTATGTAAAATACAATTAGTACATCCCAATTCAGAATAATGTGTGTACAACAAATTATACATCAAGGTAATACCGTTAAATGCCGGAACAAAACCAGAGCCCTCGCCGAAAAATTCTCGAGCCTTGCCGGAAAATTCCTGAGCCTCACCGGATTCCGGTCACCCTCGCCGGAGTTCACCCAAACTGCCAGAATCCAACAACAACAACATTCACTCCAAACCCACTGCAGGCAACATCACGAAGTAAAGGAAAAAGAAACGGACATATTGGATTCTTACCCGAAACACTCGCTGCCCGGAAACCGTCCACAACAGCACTGCCGCGTACAGTTCGAATCCGTACACAAGAGACACCAGATTCGTGAACCACACCAAAATCGAGCCCCAACAACAACTGCAACAATTCTACCAAGAAGTAAAGCATCCCACAAAAATAAATTCAACCCCTAACTACTACGGGAAAACCGAAACGAATTGAAGAAGAGGGATGGGTAAATGAATTCTTACCCCGGGAAAGCAAACCCACCACTGCCGGCCGGAACCACCACCTGCAGAGAAAACCTACTTTGGCGAACACCAAAATAACCAGCAGCAGACCCAACCGCCAACACCACACGACACACCCAGACCCGAGACCAAACAACACACCACCGGGTTAATCAAAATCCGAGAAGAAAAGAGAGAGAGGAAGACAGAGGAGAAGGAGCAAGGAAACTCACCCGTGCTCGAGTCTCCTTCCCTTCCCGACTGCAGCGGCGGCGGCGTGCACCAATCGCCGCGAGAGGAATGACGGTGGTGGCGGTTCGGGTTTGTGGAGAGGAAAGAAGAACAAGGGGCGGCGGCGATTGGTGTTTGGGGAACGGCAAAGAACGATTTGGAAGAGGGGGTTTCGTAGGAGTGAGGGAGAAGGGAGAGAGAGAAAGAGAGAGAGAGGGAGAGGGGGTCGGCTGTGGCGGGAGAGGAAGAGAAGGAAGAAGGGAGAAAGAAAAAGAAAAGAGAAAAGAAAAAGAAGGAGGGGGAGGCGGCTAGGGTTGGCTGGCCTGGGTGAACGACTTGTCGTTCACTTAGGCGCGGTCAACCCTGGCTACTCAGTCAACTCTTCCTTTTTTTTTTCCAAACTCAAAACGACATAGTTTTAACCAGAACTACGGTAAACCCCGCATTTCCTCCCGAAACTCATTTTATCTCCAACGAAAGCCGTACCCGACATATTAACCACTTAATACTGATATAACCAAGGTAAAATAAATTATTTTTCTTGTAAAAAAAAATCCGGAAATTCCTCAAGGGCAAAATTGGAATGAAAATTTCGAAAATTCCAAAAATCAAATTATGAAAATCCGGGCGTTACAGTTCCACCCCTCTTAACAAAAATTTCGTCCTCGAAACTACAAGATACGCAAATCAGAACAGATGTGGATACTGCTCCATCTGACCCGAACGATAAGAATGGTACAACTCCTCAACTGCCGCACCTCCTGAGCCAAAATCTCTATTGGCTCCTCAACATAGGTCAAATCCTCAGAAACCTCCACCTCTGTCGGGGATACAACATGACTAGGATTAGACCGATAATGCCTCAACATCGAAACATGGAATACATCATGTATGCGCGACAGCTCCTCCGGTAAAGCCAACCTGTAGGCCAGCGGACCAATCCGCTCCAAGATCTCATGTGGACCAATATATCGAGGGCTCAACTTGCCCTTCCTCCCAAACCGGATAACACCTCTCCAGGGAGCAACACGGAGGAAAACTCTGTCACCTACACTGTACTCCATCTCCCGACGATGCTTATCAGCAAAACTCTTTTGTCGGTCCTGAGCAACTCTCATGCACTGCTTCACCACCTCGATCTGATCAACAGTCTCCTAGACTAGGTCCAGACCAACCACCTGTCTCAGACCTTCCTCATCCCAACAGATCGGACTACGACACTTCCGCCCATACAAAGCCTCATAAGGCGCCATACCGATACTGGAATGATACCCGTACAAACTCAACTAACGGTAATGTCTCATCCCAAGAACCACTGAAATTGAGCACACAGGCTCTAAGCATATCCTCCAGTGTCTGTATAGTCCTCTCCGACTGCCCATCGATCTGCGGATGGAATGCAGTACTGAAATTAAGCTTAGTACCCAAAGCTGACTGTAAGCACTTCCAAAAGTGGGAAGTAAACCTCGGATCCCTGTCCGACACAATGGATAGTGGCACTCCATGTAGACGGACAATACTCGAAACATACAACTTCGCCAGCTTATCCATTGTATCCGTCTGCTGAATCAAAAGGAAATGAGCTGACTTTGTCAACCTGTCAAGAATGACCCAGATGGCATCATGTCAACCCCGGGTCCTCAGTAACCCGATCACAAAGTCCATAGTGATATGCTCCCACTTTCACTGCGGAATAGTCAAAGATCTCAACTTGCCGGCGGGAGCCTGATGCTCGGCTTTCACTTGCTGACAAGTCATACAACGAGCCACAAACTCCGCAACATCCTTCTTCATCCCGGGCCAACAAAATGACCCTTCAAGTTCTGGTACATTTTGGTGCTACCAGGATGCATAGCATATGGCGCGTTATGCGCTTCATCCATGATCCATCTCCTCAAATCATCGACATCCGGAACACACAACCGATCATCGGTCATCAAAGCACCATCCTCCCGGACATAGAAACTAGAACTCTCTCCACCGAGAGCCTTATCCCGCAACTCTGCTAGATGAGGATCACCAAACTGCAACTCCATGTTATTATCCCACAAGGTTGGTCGGATGCTCAAACTGGCAAGCAACGACCCAGTAACATCCGCCTCCAACTGTGCATCCAATGACCTCAGCTCCACCAAGGAAGGCAAAGCATAAGAAACTGGGTCCTCATCTGCAGAAGCCACTCAATTCCGGCTCAATGCATCTGCAACAGCATTGGCCTTGCCCGGATAGTACTCGATAGTACAATCATAATCCTTCAGAAGCTCAATCCAGCGTCTCTGCCTCGTATTAAGCTCCCTTTGGGTCATGATGTACTTCAAACTCTTGTGATCCGTGAAAATCCGACACTTCTCACCTTACAGGTGGTGTCTCTAGATTTTCAAAGCAAAGACCACAGCAGCTAACTTCAGATCATGGGTCGGATAATTCCGCTCGTGCGTTCTCAACTGCCTGGAGGCATAAGCAATCACCCGAGCCTCTTGCATCAAAACACAACCCAAGCCCAGACCAGAAGCATCATTGAACACCATGTACTCCACTCCGGGTCTCGAAACAGTCAAAACCGGTGCAGAAGTCAACCGACTCTTCAACTCCTCAAAACTCTTCTGACAACGGTCATCCCAAACAAAAGTACAGTCTTTCCTCAACAGCTTAGTGATAGGACAAGCTATCAAGGAAAAACCCTCAATGAACCTCCGGTAGTAACCAGCAAGTCCAAGAAAACTCCGTATCTTCGATACACTCTTCGGTGGCTCCCAATCCATGACTGCCTTAATCTTGGCCGGGTCCACCTTAATGCCTTCACCGGACACAATATGACCAAGGAATGCGACCTCATCCAACCAAAACTCACACTTGCTGAGCTTGGCATAGAGTTGTTCTTCTCTCAACCTCTGCAAAACCTGCCTCAAGTGGTCCTCATGTTTGGCCTTACTACTCGAGTAGACCAGAATATCATCAATGAACCCTACCACAAACCGGTCCAGAAATTCATGGAAGACCTGTTGCATCATACACATGAACACTACCGGTGCATTCGTCATCCCAAACGGAACAACCACAAACTCATAATGACCATACCGAGTGCGGAAAGCAGTCTTCGGTATGTCTTGTTCTGCAATCCGAACCTGATGGTAACCAGATCGCAAGTCAATCTTCGAGAATACAGATGCACCCTGCAACTGATCGAACAAGTCATCGATCCTAGGCAAAGGATACTTGTTCTTCACAGTCACCTTGTTCAACTGTCTATAGTCCACACACATCCGCATACTGCCATCCTTCTTCTTCACAAACAACACCGGGGCACCCCAAGGTGAGATGCTCGGTCTAATGAAACCCTTATCCAATAACTCCACCAGTTGTTTCTTCAACTCCTAAAGTTCTGTCGGAGCCATTCTGTAGGGCGGTATAAAAATAGGTGCAACTCCCAGTACCAAGTCAACTGTATACTCCACCTCCCGATCCGGAGGCAACCCAGGTAGATCTTCAGGAAATACATCGGGAAACTCCCGAACAATTGGAATATCCTCCACTCCAGGTACTGGTACCGAAGAATCGACCACATGCGCTAGAAAAGCATCACAATCCTCCCGGAT
The DNA here is from genome assembly GCA_028386065.3 of Turnera subulata. Classification (NCBI taxonomy): domain Eukaryota; kingdom Viridiplantae; phylum Streptophyta; class Magnoliopsida; order Malpighiales; family Passifloraceae; genus Turnera; species Turnera subulata. The sequence goes on from JAKUCV010005232.1 coordinate 90,444, forward strand.
CATCCTGAATGCTTGGATGGCCGAGATACAACACGCCGATAGGGCTCTACACTCTCCAACGAACACCAATCTACGCCCCAATAGAGAGGACAAAGTCACGTCCCTGGCCCTACTGTGAAGGCCCTCCCCCTGAGGGACCCACCAAATCCAGGTATTGTTACATCACTCCCTCCGCCCGATTAAATCCTTTACCATGCTGCAGCACTAAGGATTCGAACTCGAGACGTGATGCTTTTTATGAATTGGTGAAGGTGCTCTCCTTGAGGGGGATAAAAAGCATCACGTCCCGAGTTCGAATCCCTAGTGCTGCAGCATGGTAAAGGATTTAATCGGGCGGAGGGAGTGATGTAACAATACCTGGATTTGGTGGGTCCCTCAAGGGGAGGGCCTTCACACCGACAATCAACTACCGCCTGGTGTTTGGACAACCAATCCATGCCTAAGATAACATCAAACTCTCCCAAGTCCATGAAAAGATCAGAAGGAAAACTCTCACTATCATACTCTATTGCTACATCTCTACAAACTCGATCAACAACTACTATATCACCTATGGGTAAACGGACTCTCAGGGGTCTACTAAGGTTATCATCTTCTATGTTATGAGTGGTCATGAATGCACGTGATACAAAAGAATGTGTTGAGCCTGGATCAACTAAAGCATGTGCATACTGATCAAAAACCATGAATGTACCTGCTATAACCTCTGGAGCATCAGCAGCCTCCTCCCGGGTAATGGCATAAACCCTAGGAGCTGCAGTAGACTGAGTCGCACCCCCGCGGTTCGAAGCTCCAGAACCCCCACGACCTCGATCCTGCTGTCCGCCACCCCTGTTCGGACCAGAAGAAACAGCACCACTAGCTACAAAACTCTGTACTATATACTTGGAACCACTGCCACCACTATCCTTAATCCACTTGTAGCAAGATGACTTCTGGTGTCCCGGCTTATTGCAATACCAGCATGTACCCGAGAATCGTGCCGAGGAACCCCGTCCCTAGAATCCAGACTGATAGGACCGTCCTCCCGAGGATCTGCCTGGTCCACTCTGATAACTCTGCCCTCGGGACTTCTTCGAACCTCGGTAAGAAGAACCCATCCCACCAGAATAATCTGTATCTCCGGCATCAGAATACTGCCTCTTCTGTCCTGAAGCAGATGACTGCTTCCTCTGCTCGGCTGTCCGAGCCTCCTTCCCGATCAACTGAACTCTCTCAGCATCAAAAGCAGCCTCACAAACTGCCTCCCAAGTCTTGTGTCCTCCACCAGCCACAGCTAACGCCAACTCTGTACGTAAGTCGTTAACAAACAGCCTACACTTAGTCACCTCGTCGGGCACAAACTCCCTAGCATAAGAGAGAAGGATGCTGAACCGGATCCTGAATGCTGACACCGACTCCTCTAGTCCCTGCTTCACCTCGAGAAACTGCTTTTTCTACTCCTCCAAAAAACCAACAGTGAGAAACTCCTTGTAGAATTTCTCCTTGAAATCCTCCCATGGCATCTCCACAGGCTTCGGTAGGTTGGCCACAAGTTCCTGCCAGCACGTCAATGCATATCCCGTGAACTTGTGTGCTGCAAATCGAGCCCTCTGCTCAGGTGCACAAGTGAACTTCTCCAGAACATTCTCCACCTGGCGGAACCAATCATCAAACTCTTTTGCTTTGCCCTCTTCACCAGAGAATTCCTTGACTGCTGACTTATCCATACGCTTATACCCACTCTCCATACCACCTGCTGCAGCAGGCGCTACCGGTTGGGCACCCTGCTGCTGCTGCTGAAACTGCTGGAACTGTTGCCACTGCAAGAAAGCCTGATACAGTTGGAACACTGGGTCCACAACAGGTGGTACGGGTGGCACAACGTTCTGTTCTCCTCCACCTGCAGCATTATTCCCTGCTGCATTATTGTTCCCCTGACCAACGGGAACCTGCATCACCGACACATTATCGGAGACATGAGTAGCGGCGTCATCCTCAGCATTGTGCTGCCCCTGGTGATCCATATCAACGCCTATATGAATGCAAATGAGTCAAAAACATTTTTAAAGTCATAATCCGGAAACAGGCTTAAACATAGAGATCACTTTGAAAACTAAATTTAAAACACTTTTAAAACCAAGGATCTGAAGCCTGCTCCGCTACCAAGCTGAAACGTCCTGGCTTGTCGACTATCACAACAGACCAACACGGGACCTTTCCAACATGCTTTGTCCTCACTCGCATGTTTCCAGGGAAAACTTCCTAGGAGGTCACCCATCCTAGAATTGCTCCAAGTCGAGCACGCTTAACTTTGGAGTTTTTCTAGAATGAGCACCGAAAAGGTAGGTGCACCTTGTTGATATACCTTGTTGATATAGTTAGTACCCATCAAACCGTTTAAGCTATTCTCGATTGTACAGTCCCATACCTATACAACCTCGAAATCACTTCATTTGAGCTATTCTTAATTATACAGTTCCATACCTGTATAATTACAAAATCGCCCCAACTGTGCAGCCCATCCCTACACAGTCTCAGGATCTCTCCTATTCCGGTGTGGATTCGGTTCATTCTTGTGCCCCTCCGTCTAGAAGCCTGCCAGAAGCCGCTTCTTGTCCATGCTCATCCCGGCACCGGCGTTCACTTCCCTCCCTCATAGACCCCGGGATGTCACAGCAAAGATCATAGCTTTTGAGGGAACAAGCATGAAGAAGGCACCATATTTTGATGGGGAAAACTTTGATTATTGGAAGTTTCGCATGAAGATCTTCCTTGAAAGAAAGGACATTGAAATGTGGCATATTGACTAGAATCCTTACAACAGGCCGAATAGTCCTATGCATTTCTGGACTGATGATGAAATGAAGAGAGCTAAGCTTGATGCTCAAGCCAAAAATGCTCTATTGTGTAGAATCAGTGAGAGTGAGTTTCAAAGGGTCAGGTCTTGTGAAACTACCCATGAATTCTGGAGATTTTTGTACATGACTCATGAAGGCACAAACCAAGTCAAGAAATCAAGGCTCAATCGTTTAACTCAAGAAATGAACTACTTCAAATGATTCCTGGTGAAACAATTCATGCAATGGACACAAGGTTCACTATTCTTTGCAACAATCTTGTATCACTTGGAAAAGTGTTGACACACAGAGAAAAAGTTGCAAAAGTTCTGAGGTCACTTCCCAAAGAATGGGAACCTAAAGTGACTGCCATTGAGGGAGCACAAAATCTGAATTTACTTTCTTACGATGAGCTGATTGGCAAACTAATTTGTCATGGTGACAAAATTGAACCAAAAAGGAAGGATGCCGCTTTGAAAGTCCAGGAACCAAACGATGATGATGATAGCGACTTAGATGTGGCTCTCCTTACTAGAAGATTCGCTAGGTATCTTAAGATGAAGAAGCAACTCAAAGGAAAGAATCTTAAGGATACAAAAGCTGAGGAGCCTAAGAAAGACCCTTTGGTATGCTTTGGATGCAATCGTCCTGGGCATATCAAGTCTGAATGTCCTTATCAAAAGAAGGGCAGATCTGGTTTTTCAAAAACCAAAGGAAAGAAGGCTATGGTTGCGTGGGATGATTCAGGCTCCCCAGATGATTCGGATGACGAGGAGGAGACTAACCTATGCTTCATGGCCCAAGAAGATATTGAGGTAACAGAATCTACTAGCCTTAATCTTGATGATTTATTTGAAGCTTTTCATGAATTACATGTTAAATACAAGCAAGTTGTTAAGAAAAACAAAGGGCATAAAAAGACACTTGACTTGCTTGAATTTGATGATGAAGCTTATAAGAATGAAAATAAAAAACTTAGACTTGCTAATTCTCATGCTGAGAAAATCTTTGATGACTTAAAAACTGAAAAATTTGCTCTTAAGAATGCTTATGATGAACTTGAATAGAGTTGTGCTAGTAAGAGTGATATGTGTAATGTGTTGTCAAAAGAAAAGGATGCTTTTGAGAAACATGTTACTGACCTAAAATCTTCTCTTGAGAAATTCACTAATAGTACCAATAATCTGAATATGTTGTTAGTGTTAGCCTAAACATGTGTTAAGTACTTAACTAAGTGACTAATTAAGACTAATCTTGTTTAGTATATTTATGATGATTATTCAGTGCCTACATTATTATTTTGATGATTAACAAACATTGTGGAAAGCCCTTGTGTATTTTAAGCATTTGCAGAAAATTTTGTTTCTAGCAGAAACCAAATACCATGAAGATTTGGCTTCAATGTGGCTTTTCCATCGAACCAAAGTGTCGCTGTCTGGGCAGTCAGAGATGTGGTCCTGAAAAGTAGCTGACTTTAAAGCAATTAGAGCAACGGATTTACTTGGTCTCCAAGGGTCAGAAAATGATCAGAAATGTGGTCCTCACACCCTCTTTCATGCCTCAAAGAGCTGGTGGTTGTGAATACCCGACCCAAAATCACTTGGGCCTATTCACCTATTCCTTCACCTTCTTCTTTGGGTCAATCCCATGTCATTGGAGTCGCCATCCAAATTTTATTAAGGACAAAACTTGGGAAAAACCTTCAAATGACTCCTTTAGGCAACATGGTCATGGCGAACCAAAGGCATGGGGTCGGGGGTTCGTCACGGATGGGAAGGTGTTAAGCACCCATCCTTGTTGCGTCGAAGCATTGTGCAATTGAAGAAAGTAAGTGTGCCTTGTGCTAGTGTGCAAGTGTGGAAAATAAAGAGAAGGGGAGAAGAAGAAGATTTGGCTTGCATCCCGTTGTAAAACCGAGACTACCTACGTACCCGAGTGACCGGGGTCAAAGCCACGTAGTTCTAAACATGGCATTATGTCGCCACTTACATCATCAAAAGCATCCTAATATAGCCAGCAAAAGATCAGCCAAAAAGGTTTAGTGTTACCTCATGTGGCCCTCCTCTAGTTCCTTGTGTTGGGTTGTTTTCTCCACCCACCTTCTTGCCGCTTTTTAGCTCAATGGTTGGTCTCCTTTTTGATTCCACCTTGCTGCACTAAGGCTGATGCTTCCCACGAAAATTCTCCAGAGTTTCTTCCTAAGAATATATTTCTAAGCTTGGAGAGATATAGTTTCCCAAAGCAAGAAAGCTTATGAGTGTGTATGTGAATAATAATGTGTGTCCTTTGAAATGTGTGTGAGGGGTCCTATTTATAGTGTTCTGGGAAGTCTAGGGGCGTGGACCTGCTTAATGGTGAAGATTATGCCCAAAAATCTGGACCAAAATCGCGTAGGATCGAAATGGAAACAAAAATCGGGGAAATTGGAATTTCTAGGCGCCCATGACCGCCATGACCGGCGGTCATGGCCACAAGACCGCCAGGACTTGGCGGTCATCCCGAGTTGACCGCCGGATCCTTTCGGTTTTGTGCGTTCTCTCCATTTTTAGGTCCCAATCCCCCTAATTCAGCCCCGATTTGATCCTGTCGCGTAATTAACCCCTTATCAACCCAGAATCACTCTATTACTTGATTACTCCTCCTCCAAATCATTCCAAATCATTCCAGTATTACACATTAACACCTATTTTAAGCAAAACATACCAAAAATATATTTACCAATTAAAGGGTGATTTGATTCTGATTTTCCATGAAAATCAGAACCAAAATTAGTCTACAAGTTAAGTATTTATGGGCTAACTAAATTCTGGAGAATTCATTAACTTGGGCCCTTAAACCAATCCCTAACCGAAAAATAAATCATCTCAATATAATTGGATTAAAAATAAATAAAAGGCCCAAGCAATGAAATAAAACATATTTTAGCATAAATAAACCTAAATATATATTTTACCCTAACATTAAATTATCTCATTAGTCCTAGAATTCAAATACATAAAGGTCCAAATTACCAAAATATATTATTTCTACTAGATTAAATTCTTTACATGTCTTATTCCTAGGAATGAATCATCTCATCAATCCAAAGTTCAAGTATGTAAATTCTAATTTTAGTAGAAAATTTGTGGGTCAAAATTGGGTGTTCACAGTGGTCCTCACTTTCATTTTTCGAGATACTTTTTGAAGATTAAAGAACAATTTCTGCCCAAATAATTACCAGTTTTGGTTTAGCCAACAGCTAAACGTTGACGGTTTTTAATTGAAGAAAGAAGTCAACTTGTGCACCACCTGAAAGCAATATAGTCGTTGGAAGACACTCCTCCCCTTCCTTAGAATCTATAAATAGAGGATTAAAGCCTCACAGCAATTCAACCTAGCCATTCAAGAGATTATAAGTTGTGAAAATGAGCATACCTTGTGAGATTATCTTTGTGCAAATTTGTGTAACTTCTTGAGTGAGTCACTCTTGAAGCTTTGATCATTGAGAGGTTGTAATCAGCAGGATTAAGAGTTAATCTTGTTGGGTAGACAAAGCTAAGTTCAACTTTGGGTTAGGTTTAGCAAGTTCAGCCTGCAAAAACTTGTGTACCATAAGTTACTTGGCTCGCTTGCAAAAGCCAAGATAGTGGATAGTTAGAAATCCTAAAGGGGGGACGTTTAGGTAGTGGATGTACTCCTGAGTGGGGAACCACAATAAATTGCTTGTGTTCTTTGGTTTTCTGTCTTCATCATCGCATTTACATTCTGTTCTACATTTGGCTTCTGTGCCGAGCCAAATCTCTAAAAATCCGAAAAAGAGGAAAAAATAATTCAAACCCCCCTCTTAACCTTTTCTGGGCCGACAAGTGGTAGCGGAGCTACATTCTCAATCTAGTGGAATAATCTCCAGAGAAAAAGATCATGGCTTATGAAGGTACAAGTGTTAACAAAGCTCCATACTTTGATGGATTGAACTTTGATTATTGGAAGTTTAGAATGAAGATCTTCCTTGAAGGGAAAGATCTTGAGATGTGGAATATTGTTCAGAGTTCCTATACCAGACCTCAAAGAGATATGCAATTCTGGTATGAAGATGAGCTATGGAGAGCCAAGCTTGATGCACAAGCCAAAAATATCCTACTATGTGGTATAAGCGAAAGTAAATTTCAAAGGGTTAGCTATTGTAGCACAGCCTATGAAATATGGAGGCTTCTTTGTGTAACACACGAAGGAACTAATCAAGTGAAAGAGTCTCGGCTAAATTCTCTAATGAGGGATTATGAGCTCTTCGAAATGGCTACTGGAGAGACTGTGTAAGAAATAGATACATGCTTCACCATTCTTTGCAATGCGTTGGCCTTACTTGGTAGACCCATCACTTATAAAGATAAGGTGGCAAAAATTCTTAGATCTCTACCTAAGGAGTGGGAGCCATAAGTCACAGCAACTGAAGAAGCTCAGAATCTGAACACTCTCACTTATGATGAGCTCATTGGCAAACTTATAGTTCATGGTTCTAAACTGGAACCAAAAGAACCAAAGAAGAAAGATTTGGCTCTTAAGGTGGACCAAGAGTTCAGTGATGAGTACAATGATGTGGATATGGCACTAGTCACCAGGAAGTTTGTCAAATTTCTTCGAAAGAGAAGGCAAATGAAAGGAAAGGGTTTGCAAGGTGCCAAATCGACTGAACAAAAGAAAGACTCACTGGTGTGTTTTGACTGCAACCGACAAGGCCATATCAAGTCAGAATGTCCGCATCAAAAGGCCAAATCTAATTTCCCTAGGAGCAATTGGAAGAAAGCTATATGAGCATGGGATGGTTTGGATTCATCAAGTGATTCTGATTCTGATGAAGCAGTAAATCTATGCTTAATGGCTCGAGAAGATACTGAGGTAAGTGATTCTCTTGATTACACTTTTGATGAACTTCAAGATGCATTTGAAGAATTACATGATAAGTATGAACAAGTACTTAAGAAAAATATTTCATATAAGAAGCGTATTGATCTGCTTGAATGTGATCATGCGTCTCATAAAACTGCATATGACACTCTTGAGCGTGCACACTGAAAGTTTGTCTATTTGTGAGTCATTAAAGAAAGAGAAACTTGCTGCTCAAAATGCATATAATGACCTTGAGAAAAAGTTAGCTAGTAATTTGAGCAAGTGTGAATTGATGATTCAAAAGAATGATGCTCTAAAGGCTGAAGTAGAGTATCTAAAAAGTTCCTTAGAAAAGTTTACTAATGGAAGAGATAGCCTGAATATGTTGCCTAGGTCAGCAAAGGCACTCACAAGACAAAAGTGGAATAGGTGCGACACATATGGCTTTTAACAAGCCAAATCTGCCAGTCAAGTTTATCAAAGCTGAATCAAGAACACCATACAGACCTAGATATCATGAACATCATAGGGAAAGGTATCATGAGCACTCATATAGATCTGATATCACATGCTATTATTGTCAAAATTTTGGTCTGACAATCAGGTCATGCTTTCATAGGAAGAGGAGCAATCATGTCAAATAACCCTGAAGGACCCAAGTTAGTTTGGGTACCTAAAACTTGATCATTTGATAGGATGCAAGGGATGAATAGGTTCTGGACAGCGGTTCTTCAAGACACATGATATGTGACCCATCAAAGTTTACATCCCTTCTCTCAAAGCACCGAGGTAATGTTATATTTGGTGATAGTTCAAAAAGAAACATTCCTGGTCTTGGTAAGATTGGTGCTAATTCAACTATTGAGCATGTGTTTCTTGTGGATAATCTTAAGTACAATTTACTTAGTATTAGTCAGCTTTGTGACAAAGGTTTCATAGTTATTTTTGAATCATCAAGATGCCTTGTGAGTAAAGTTGATGATGAGAATGTCTTGTTTATTGGAAAGAGGGTTGGTAATCTATACTCTATATGTTTAAATGATGTTACTAATCTTGAGATCAAGTGATTTAGTGCAAGCAGATACTCCAACTTTATGGCACAGGAGGCTTAGGCATGCAAACCTTGTACTCATCTCAATTCTATCAAGGAAAGATTTGATCGATGTTTTGCCAAAGCTAAAGTTTGAAGCAGAAACCAAATGTCGTGCATGTCAGCTTGGTAAACAAATCAAAAGTTCTTTTAAGCCAAAACATGTTGTATCAACTTCTCGATCTCTTGAACTCCTATATATTGATCTGTTTGGTCCTATGAGAACTGTGAGTCTTGGTGGTAAAAAGTATGTATTTGTTATAGTAGATGATTATTCTAGATTTACATGGGTTCTTTTCCTTTCTGAAAAAGATCATGCATGTCAAGAATTTGGCTCACTAGTTGGGAAGTTACAAAATAAAAAAGGATATAAAATTTCTAAAATTAGAAGCGATCATGGAGGGGAATTTGATAACTCTACCCTCAATCATTTCTGTGAACAAAGTGGCATTGAACACACATTCTCGACTCCTAGAACACCTCAACAAAATAGGGTTGTGGAAAGGAAGAATCGAACCGTGCAAGAAATGACTGGAACTATGCTTAATGAGTGTAAGTTACCTGCCTATTTATGGGCTAAGGGTGTGAACTTGAATGCATGTGGTTGTTGAAGAATCTATGCATGTGGTGTTTGATGAGATTAACTTGAATGATCTTAGTGATGATACAAAAGCTGAGTTTACTCCTGAGAATCAGCCACAAGTTGTTGATATTGATGAGACAAAAGATGTGCAATTCCCTGATCATATTGAGACTCAACAACATTTGGCTTCTCCCGAACCAAATGTTTAGTGTAATGATGTGCAGCCAAATATTTTGGAATCTGGCTCAAGCTCACAGCTGAGAAACTCTGAGGTTCAAGCACCAAGAGGATATTCAACTAAGGCAATATTAGGTGATCCTAGAAGAGGAGTAACCACCAGATCTAAATTGTAAAACATCAATACACATCTTGCCTTTTTGTCTCAAGCTGAGCATAAAAATGCCAATGATGCCATACTCGATAAAAATTGGGTGATGGCAATGCAAGAAGAGCTTAATCAGTTTGAGAGGAATAATGTGTGGGAGCTTGTTACAAACCAAATGACCATCTTGTCATTTGAACCAAATGGGTCATTAAGAACAAACCTGATGAGTCAGGAACAGTGGTAAGGAACAAAGCTCGATTGGTTGCTCTAGGGTACAATCAAGAGGAAGGTATTGATTATGATGAGACCTTTGCACCAGTAGCTAAACTTGAATCCATTCGCATGTTGCTTGCATTTGCATCATTTAAATTTTTCAAACTCTATCAAATGGATGTCAAGAGTGCTTTTCTAAGTGGATATATCATGGAAGAAGTATATGTAGAACAACCTCCAAGATTTGAAAACCATGAGCATCCACAACATGTTTTTAAATTGAAAAAGGCATTGTATGGTCTTAAACAAGCACCTAGGGCTTGGTATGATATATTAAGCTCATGTCTTATCTCACAATGATTTACTAGAGGAAAAGTGGACTCAACTCTATTTGTGAAATCTAACAAAGATGATATCATTATTATGCAAATATATGTTGATGATATTTTATTTGGTACTACTAATGAATCTCTTTGTCAAGAGTTTGAAATGCTAATGCACAGCGAGTTTGAAATGAGCATGATGGGAGAATTAAATTTCTTCCTGAGATTTCAAGTCGAGCAACTAGATGGTGGTATTTTTCTCAATCAAGCAAAGTACACACGTGAGCTGCTGAAAAGATTTGGGTTGTGTGAAGCCAAAACTAGTCTGACACCAATGAGCACTAGCACCAAACTTGACAAGGATGAGAATGGTAAGGATGTTGCTGTGAAATTATATAGAGGCATGATAGGTAGTCTCCTTTACCTTACAGCTACAAGACCAGACATTATGTATAGTGTTTGCTAGTGTGCTAGATTTCAATCATGCCTAAAAGAATCTCATCTTAGAGCTATCAAGCTCATCTTCAAGTATTTAAAAGGAATATCATCTTTACGCTTGTGGTATCCTACTATAAATTCTTTTGAGCTAACAAGCTACTCAGATGCAGACTTTGTAGGGTGCACTCTTGATAGAAAAAGTACAAGTGGTACTTGTCAACCACTTGGACAATCACTTGTATCTTGGTCAAGTAAAAAGCAAAATTCAGTTGCTACTTCTACAATCGAGGCTGAATATGTAGCAGTTGGTGCATGTTGTACACAAGTGCTATGGATGAAACAAACACTTGCTGATTATGGACTAACCTTTGAGTGCGTTCCTATATTTTGTGACAGGTCAAGTGCCATCAACCTAACCAAAAATCCGGTGCAACACTCTCGAACTAAACACATTGAAGTGAGACATCATTTTATTCGAGACCATGTGTTGAAAAAGGATGTGACTATTGAGTTTGTGAGAATTGAAAATCAATTGGCTGACATCTGCACCAAACTATTGAAGGAAGATCAATTCACCAAAATCAAACTCGAGCTTGGAATTTGCAATACACCATAAGTATTCTAATTTGGCTTTATATTTGGTTTTTATGTGTTCATGCATATCATAACATATTGCACACATATGCACTTAGAAAATATTCAATTGTCACACAATTCACACTTGCACTAAGCATATGAGCATATGAGGACACATTGTGGCAGTCATCAAATCATCAAAGGCATCAAGGAGTAAGAGCTGCAGTATTTGGTTCAAGGATGAGCCAAAACATATTAACCAGTGGGCAAAAGGCAACGGTTAACGAAAAGAAGAAAGTGAATTAAAAGTCAACCGGACAAAATCTGACACAACGGCTATATGGTATGACCCGCGTCTGACAAAAGGAAAAAGTGTAACTGAAAAAGAAGGGCAGTTATTAATGGAAGTTGAGTTTTCCCTCTCTCCTTAAAACCCGTGAACAACCTCTCTCTTCCGTAATCCACTTCCTCTTCAACTTTCTTTTTTAGTTTTTCTCTGAAACACAAACTCTTCATTAACCCTAAAACACTTACCATCATGAGAACTAACATCGGCAAGGGCAAAGCTCTAAGGCAAACACCCTCAAAACAAAAACCACCAAAATCCCCTGCACCTCCAAAAAGAAGAACCAAGAGTGCTGCTGCTAAACCCGTCTTCAAGAAGTCGTCGACGCCTGAGAAGAAAAAGGGAAAGGAGATCGAAGCGAGCACGAGCCTTGAATTGACCTCAACAGAGAGAGATGTTGCGGCTCAAATCGAGAAACTCAAGCTTGGGTCACATCCTGAGCATGCAAAGCCGAAGGAGCATCAAAACCTCTAGAAATTGATTCTGACCCGAACATTCATGCATTCAACCTTGAAGATACACCACCGAGTAATATCTTTGAAATCAGAATTTTAACCACTGAACCCTTTAGTGTGTTTGTATTGAGTTCTGGAGAGGTGTATGTTGCTGATAAAACTCTGATAGGATCGATTGAGACTCAATCTGATGCTAGGAATGTTGTAATCGATGGTACTATCATGAGTGTTGAAAAGGAACCTGAATCTAGTAATAAAATTAGGTCTCTTGATAAAGCTGATTGTGTTGGTGAGGGGTCTGGCTTGTCAAAAGCGAAAATTGATTGTTCTGGGGAGAAAGTGCTTGAAACTGGAGAAAAGAGTAAGCCTTTATGTGAATTAGTGATACTGGTGAAGGATCTGGCTAATCAAAAGCCAAAAACAAGCTTTTTGTTGAGTTTGTGAGATCACTTATCCCACCTCCCGGAAAGGATGCTGAAGAATTCTATGAGGAGAAGATGAAGGAACTGGGTGGTGTCCTAGTTCATATGAAGAACACCGATGAAGAAGATTTGGCTGCAAAGCGAGCCAAATCCAGCAGTCCTGAAGTAGATCAGAGCTTAGCTGATGAAGAGGACAAATACGGAGAACCAAAGAAGACAGAAGAGACAGAGTAGGGAAAAAATGCTAAGACTGTTGATGAAATCCCACTCGGGATGACAATTTCTGAAGCCGATGTAGATGCAAAGGAAGATTTGGTCCAAACTACTGAGAAGGCCAAATCTACTGAAGAAAAGGCAGAGGAAGACCTGAATGAAGCAAAAGATGAGATCCTGCTGCCAGAAGGAGATTTAGCTCAACCTGAGACCAAATCTGCCACTGAGAAGGTCATTCCACACACAGTACCAAAAAAGGAGGCAGAGAGTTCCAAGACCAAATCAGAAGTCCCAAAGCCAAAGATACCAAAAAATTTGGTTCAAACTTCAACCACACAAGCTTTTAGTGCTAGACATGTCAGGCCAAGCACTCGTGTGAAGAGTGTATTTGGAAAAAGAGGGAAAAAAACTTGGAGAAAAGGTTGTTGAGGTTAACTCTGATGATGATGGGATTCATATTGCAAACTCACTTTTCAATGAAGAAACCAAGAAGAGAAAAAGAGTTGATGATGAACAGGAAAGTTCTGGTGCCCAACAGAGTGCAGAAGAGCCAACTGATAGTGACATAGAGCAGAATTCAGATGAAGACAATGAGAGCAAGAAGGAATCAGAGAAAGATGAAGATGAAGATAATGATGATAGTGAAGAGAATGAGGACAAAGATGAAGAAGTTGATGATGATGAGACTTACAAGGCAGAAGATGATCAAGAAAAGAATGAGGAGTCCGAAAAAGAAGAAGAGATTGTCCTGCACCAGCCAAAAGAAAGCTGAAAAATCTGTTAAAATTAGGTTCCAAGAAGAGGGACAAAAAGAAGTACTTCACTCATACTCTAACATATACAATGGAGCTTGCAGATTTTGAAGCAATTGGGGTAACCAAACTGCTGAAGGATGCCACTCTTGACACATTAGCCACCTTGAAGGTCCAAGATTATGAAGCACTTATGAAGGACTTTTACGATAACAGACAGTCGAGTATGGAAACAAAGGGCTATTTGAGTGCATCAAGACAACAATCAAAGGCAAGAAGATCAAGGTGACAACTGAGTTGATCTGTGAGGTGCTAAAAATCAAGCCCGGGAAGAATAGATTTTATGATTCAACCTCCGGGACTCCAATTAATATTCCAAAGACTCCATGTCACAGCAAACAAAATCAGATCCTCTTCGATAGCCTTTAGTCTAGAAACTACAACAACCTGAAACCTAGAGATAGAGCTTTGATGTATATGCTCACTCGGGTTATCATGCTAAGGAAGAACTCTCGGACCATGATCAAGAAGCTTGATCAATAGATTTTAGCTTGCCTCATCAAGAAGTCTTCCATATGCTTTGGTACTCTTATTTTTCATCACATGGCACTCTACAATGAGCATTCCCATAGTTCTCTGATTACTCTTTTGGCCAAGAAACTGAAGATTACTCCTACACTTGTTGATAAGCCCATTGCTCTCAAGAAAATCAATTCGGATACTCTGGATAAGATGTCTATCAAGCCAAATCCTGATGGTGAATATACTGTGACCAAATCTGTTGGAAAGGGTCCAAAAACTAGTGATGTGTTAGAACAAGTGACTACTCTCAAGGGAGAGATCAGTGAGCAGAACGAAGAAATGAGCTCTATCCGCAGCCAAATGAAAAAATCTCAGAAAAAAAAATCTTTGTGAAGCTTGACCAAATTGCTGCAACTCTCTCAAGATGCTTCTGAAGATGAATGATGCTCCAACAGATTTGATGCTTTAGGTCATGCATTGCATTCATGTCTTTTATCTATTCTGCATACGTACTCTACTTTATTACTACATCTCTTATTTGGTTGATAAGTCGAATATTTGGCTTTGTTATTTGGATATTTGGTTTTATGATTCTATCTATTATCTCCTTTGGATCTCATCTTTTGCTGACGCCAAAAGTGGGAGCTGAATGTTGTTGTTTGATATCTGGTTATACTTGTTGTTGAAGTTATGTTCTACTGTTGTTGTGATATTCTGTTTGTGAAAATTTTTATGCAGGGAACAACATTTAAGCTCAGTAGAACAGCCAAATGTTGATGAGTTATAATGTTGATAAATTTGGCTGATGTGTCAGCCAAATGATATATTGAGAATTTCTTTACAGGGATACTTGTGTGAAATTTGGGTATGAAATCATACCAGTGGAATTTGTATACTGTGCTCTTATGCAGGGGGAGCTATTGGCAAAAAGCCTTTAGCATTTTTAGTATACGATGCATATACGCAGGGGGGAGCATTTGGCTAAAAAATCGAGCCAAATGAACTCGTTAAAATTTTCTCAAAATATGCTTTAAAATAGGGGAAGTTTTGCTTATTCGGTTATCTTATTTCTAACCACTGTTTTATTGGCGAAATTGGCAACATGTTTGTCATCATAAAAAAGGGAGAGATTGTTAGCCTAAACATGTGTTAAGTGCTTAATTAAGTGACTAATTAAGAGTAATCTTGTGTAGTATATTTATGATGATCATTCAATGCCTACATTATTATTTTGATGATTAACAAACATTATGGAAGGCCCTTGTGTGTTTTAAGCATTTGCAGAAAATTTGGTTTCTAGCAGAAACCAAATACGGTGAAGATTTGGCTTCAGTGTGGCTTTTCCATCGAACCAAAGTGTCGCTGTCTGGGCAGCTGGAGATGTGGTCCCGAAAAGTAGCTGACTTTAAATAAATTAAAGCAACGGATTTACTTGGTCTCCAAGGGTCAGAAAAGTGGTCCTCACACCCTCTTTCATGCCTCAAAGATCTGGTGGTCCTCACTTCCACTTTCGGAGATACTTTTTGAAGATTAAAGAACAATTTCTGCCCAAGTAGTTACCAGTTTTGGTTCAGCCAATAGCCAAACGTTAACAGTTTTTAATTGATGAAAGAAGTCAACTTGTGTGCCACGTGGAAGCAATCTAGTTGTTGGAAGACACTACTCCCCATTCTTAGAATCTATAAATAGAGTATTGAAGCCTCACAGCAATTCAACCTAGCCATCCAAGAGATTCTAAGTTGCGAAAAAGAGCATACCTTGTGAGATTATCTCTGTGCGAATTTGTGTAACTTCTTGAGTGAGTCACTCTTGAAGCTTTGATCATTGTGTAACGCCCCGAATTTTCATAATTTAATTTATGGAATTTTCAGAATTTATTTCCAATTTTACCCTTGAGGGATTTCCGGGAATTTATTAAGGAGATTAATTTTGTTCCTTGGGAAATGTGGTCCTAAGTTGGTATTATGTGCTCGGGTTTTGTTGGGACCAGAACCCCTTTTTTTGTGAAATCCTTGGTTGAGTGGTTGATATGCCGATGTTGGTGTTCGGTTCTGTCTTCCAGCGGGGTGTTGGGGATTGGGTTTTGCTACTGTCAACAATCCGGGCTGATCCGAATTTGGACAGCGAGTGTTTCGGGTAAGGATCCATTCAGTGATTTTCTCGTTAATTTGTTTTATGGATCTGTGGGTGTTTGTGTTGAATCCGAGTTAGTTTGTTGTTGTTGGGTTGTTTTTGGCAGTTTGGGTGAATTCCGGCGAGGTTGACCGGAATCCGGCGAGGCTCGGGAATTTTCCGGCGAGGCTCGGGTCGCAGTTTTGGCTTCACAGAATCTTCTTTGTCTTTAAACGGTATTTTCCGGTTTTGGACTCGGGTTACCTTTTGTACATAATTCATGGGGATTAATTGGATGAATGTACATATTATGATAATTGAGATTAGTGGTAAATCGTGTGCGGGGGAGTGAGTGTGTGTGGCCGGGAACTTACCGACACGGGTAGAACTATAAGTCGATGAACACTTGGGCTCAGGAGTGACCTTAGAACAGTATTTAGGTAAAATCGGGCCCAGACCCAACAATCTAACTCTAAAGGCCTTATGACGATTTTATGGGCTTAAGAAAAGGGCTTAAGGCCCAATGACATTTTTGGTTAACCTGGACTTAAGGAGGTGGGCTTTAGGCCCGGGAACTCGTTATGGACAAAAGGAATGGGCCCTAGGCCCGGGAATAGTTTATGGACTTAATTGGGCTTAAGCCCGGAGCACCTTAGGTCCCAATCACTTTGGAGTACCCTGTTGGGCTTAGACCCTGAAATTGCATAAACGGGTAGTTTGGGTCAAGTTTTACACAGTTGAGCATATTAGTATCATGCATGCACGGTTCATTATAATTGTTTTTGTAATTATTGTATGTGCCGGTATTCAGGCACGGGTTGAGTTTGCTTATAACAACGGGTATCACTCCAGTATAGGCATGGCGCCTTATGAGGCTTTGTATGGGCGGAAGTGTCGTAGTCCGATCTGTTGGGATAAGGAAGGTCTGAGACAGGTGGTTGGTCCGGACCTAGTCCAAGAGACTGTTGATCAGATCGAGGTGGTCAAGCAGTGCATGAGAGTTGCTCAGGACCAGCAAAAGAGTTTTGTTGATATGCATCGTCGGGAGATGGAGTACAGTGTAGGTGACAGAGTTTTCCTTCGTGTTGCTCCCTGGAGAGGTGTTATCCGGTTTGGGAGGAAGGGCAAGTTGAGCCCTCGTTAGATTGATCCATATGAGATCTTAGAGCGGATTGGTTCACTGGCCTACAGGTTGGCTTTACCGGAGGAGCTGTCGCGCATACATGATGTATTCCATGTTTCGATGCTGAGGCGATATCGGTCTGATCCTAGTCATGTTGTGTCCCCGACAGAGGTGGAGGTTGCTGAGAATTTGACCTATGTTGAGGAGTCAGTAGAGATTTTGGCTCAGGAGGTGCGACAGTTGAGGAGTCGTACCATTCCTATGGTTCGGGTTAGATGGAGCCGTCATTCGCCGAATGAGGCTACTTGGGAGGTTGAGTCCCATATGAGAGAGCAGTATCCACATCGGTTCTAACTTTCTTGTCTTGTAAATTTCGAGGACGAAATTTTAATAAGTGGGGTGGAACTGTAACGCCCCAGATTTTCATAATTTAATTTATGGAATTTTTAGAATTTTTATTCCAATTTTACCCTCGAGGAATTTCCAGATTTTTGGACTAGGAAAATAAATTATTTTCCTTAGATATATTTGTATTAAGTTGTTATTACGTCATGTACAGCTTTCGTTGGAGATAAAACGTGTTTTGTGAAGAATCGCGGGGTTTACCATAGTTTTAGACTAAACTACATCGCTTTGGAATGTGGAAAAAAAATTGACCAGGAAGGCGGGTTGACCGCGCCCAAGCCAAACGACGTCGTTTAGACTCGGGCGGGTCAAAACCCTAAGCCTCCTTTTTCTTTACTTCTCTCTCCTCTCTTCTTCTTTTCTCTTCTCTTCCGCCGCAGCCTTCTCTTCTCCTCTCCCACAATTCCTCTCCCCAAAATTGTTACCCTACTCCGATTCCCTCTCTCTCTTAACTTCTTTTTCTTTCTTTTGTTTTCCTCTCGCTCACACCCGCCATCGTCTTCATCTCTCTCGTTCGCACGACAGTGCCGCCGCCCCCGATCCTCCTCATCTCTTCCTTGTCGTTTTCACGCCACCGCACCCTCGAGCCAGGGAGTCGGCTTTATGCGACATCAAGGACGAGACTCGCACACCGGCCGAGGACTGACGGCGGAGAGCACGAGGACGGGTCCACGGCGAGCCGCCTCCTTTGTTCGCCGGTAAGCCACACGCACTTTCCCCTCATCCTCTCACCATCACGTTGCCTTGCCGCCGCCACCAGAGTCGCCTCCGCCTGTGCTTTGGATTTGGGCGGAGAACTCGAGGACAAGTTCGAGTGTGGGCCGCCGTGCTTGGGGGGTCTGGTCTCGTTTCCGTTCAACAAAAATCCGGGTGAATCCGGATTGGCTCAGTTCACCTCCTCTATTCCGGATTGAGGTAGTAGAATCATTGTGGCTGCTCTCGATTGAGGATTTAATTCAGACTTGATTTTGGCAGCTAGGATTCGCATTCTGAATTGTTCTGGCTGTTGTCTTGGTTGTTGTGGAGTTTTTTCGGCTAGTTGATCGGAATCCGGCGAGGCCCGGGAATTTTCCGGCGGGGACTCTGGTGCATTCCGGCGGGCAGAATATCTTCCTCGACTTTAAATGGTACGGATAACACCTCGGGAGCTGAAGGATCTGTCTTGGGGAAAGCTCCACAGGAAAATCGTCGTTGAGGTGACTTTATAAGTCTTTTTATGCTGGTTTGCATGTGCTTGTTGGTTGGTTTGTTGAGTAACATGCCTTGTCTGCTAACATGCCATGATCTGTATTGTGTGCCTGTGTTTTACTATTTGCCAGATGAGCATGATTTGGAGTTGTTATGAGATATAACATGTAATATGATTTTGGGTGGCCTGTGTGAGGTATTGTGGGTTGGAAACCCGGATTTTGATTTAGTGGATAATTCACACAACCCTGTTAAATCATTACTTATGGCACACATGAATCCTAAGTATGAATCAAAATAACATACAATTAAAAATATTCTACTGTGTGGCTGTTGACTGGTCGGTTCGAGCGGGAAGTGTTACCCCTCGGGATGGCATGCGGGTTAGTATGTGGGTCTGTGATGATCGGTTCTACCTCCCTCCTTCTACCTCCCCCCTTTCTACCTCCCTCTTTCTCTTTGTCTCTCTCTCTCTCTCTCTCTCTGTGATGGTATTTGGGCTTATGCCTGGTTATTTTGGGCTTACCCCCCAGTTGTCTCATGAGACGGGACCGAGCTCGACGCACATAGTAGGGGGCCCTGAATAATAATAATTATAACATTAATAAAACACAATCAGATGTAAACATAAACTGTTTGTTTACGTGTTGTTGGCATGTTGATACTGGTTATTGTATGTTGCTTACTTGCGCTTGTTCCTTTACTTGTCTTTCGAGCTTGCTCTGCACACTTACATAATTAGATTTATACTGCTCACTGGGTAGGCGACTCGTATAATCGCCACCGTTGTTTTTCAGACCCTTAGTTAGCGTGCTGTCATCCTTTTCCCTTTCTGGAGTACGGACGCGGATATCCCAGCAGGTAGCTATGCTTCTCCTCCCTGTTGGATCCATAGGGTCGACCTGCATAACATTTTCTCATCTTTGGTTTGTAATGCTTTATCTTCTGCTGCATTTAACTGGTTGAGATGTCGTATTTATCTTTATTACTTTGTCGGCGGTTTGCCGGGTTTTGGATCATGAAGTTGTTTCGGCGGATTTACCGGGTTTGACATTTGGCTTGTTATGCCGGTTTATTTCTATTCTTTTATGACATCTCAGTTTATTAAGATTTACAGATAATGTTTTGGCATTGGATTTCATGTCCCGGGTTTCAAGGGCATTTTTGTAATTCCTTTTGTTTAAGTATTTTATTTGTAAAATTGGGATACGGGCGTTTCAAAATGAGCATGCCCCAAATCTCCCCAAACACCATTTGGCCTTAACTTTTGCCTAGGCCTCCCTTTCAGGTTTTCAACCTAGCAGGCATGTCCTAACTTTTGCCTAGATCGCCCTTTCGGGTTTTTAATATAGCGGACTAATCCCCCTCTCTTCCTCCGCTTTCTTTTATTTTCTTCCTCTCGGGTGGGTGGTCAAAACTTACCCAGGTGATGGCAAGTTTCAAGTTTTTTTATCTCATGGTGACACTTTACCGGTGATGGCTCGATTTTGGTCCTTATTCGATTTAACAACATAACTGGGGACATTAGTCTTAAGCATTGGAGGAGATCTCTTCAATGGGTGTAATCCAGACCCAAACCTTATCATCTTTTATCAATTTAGATTAGGAACCAAACTTTACTTAGACCGTGCTCTTTAATAGAGTTACCTACGTACCAGTATAAAATAATGTTCATCATTTTTCAAATCACATAGAAGTGCTTTTCTCGAAAAATTTTAAATTTTCCACCAAAATCAGAGCTAAAATTAACCTGCCAGAAATGTGTCAATGGGCTGGGTAACTCTTGAAAATTCATTTACTTGGACCCCTTAAACCCATTCCTAACCTAAAAATAAATCACCTCAGTATAATTGGGTTAAAAACAACTAAAAGAGTCCAAGCAATGAAATAAAATATATTTTAGTGTAAATAAACCTTATTATATGTTTTATCCTAAGATTAAATCATCTCATTAGTCCTAAAGTTTAGATGCACAAAGCATTAAATTACCAAAATAGATTAATTCTACTAAATTAAATTCTTATCATGCATTGACTCAAAATCAAATCATCTCATTAGCCTCAAGTTAAGCATGTTTGGAATCTAATTTTAGTAAAATATTCATGGGTCAAATTTGGGTGTTCACAAGGAGTCATAGTGAGTTCAACAGCAGACAGGTTTTTACTATCTTCAGTGCCATCAAAAGGTAAAGCCATATAAGATTCAAAGAAGCTACCTGGAGGCTTCTTTTTTACAATGAATTTTGTTGAAGATGCTACGGTTCCTTTTCCCTTCAGAGTCTGCTTTTTCTTCAAGAGTTGGTCCTCCTTGAACTTCCTTAGTCCTTTAGCAGCGTGTTTTTCTGCTGAAGTCAAGTTTGGGCTTGTACTGTCTTTCTTTGTCTTCCCTTTGTTAGACATCGTCTTCTTTGAAGTAGACTTTGCTTTAGAGGTAGTTTTTTATGTAGAAGTGGGTATTTGTGAGGAGGTCTTCTTAATGAATTTTTGTTTTGGTGATGGTGTTTTCTTGACAGGTTTAGGTGATTTTGAGGCGTTGCCTTCTTTATCTAGGTTACCCTTTCTAGAGTGCATCTTCATATTGAAGATTTGGAGGTTTGAGTGTTTTAGGGTTTCTGTGTTTATTTGAGAGGGTTTTGGCGAGAAAGAGATAAACTCGGGTTTGTGAAGGAAATTGAATAATGTAGGAGAGAGAGTATAGCTCATGGGGATATAAGGAGCGGTTTTTTGGCAATAACTTCTCCACTTCCTTTTGTTTCCACTGATAGATATGGGAAACATAAAAAGGTAACTACCTTTTGTAGAACACAACCGCCATGTCTCCACCTTTTTCTTCAAACTTCCGGTTAATAACCGTTGGCTGTTACAAAATAATTTTTCCCAAAAATCATATTTCCTCAATATCTGCTCTTAAATGGTTTCTTATAGAACTAAAACTTCCCAAGTTTCCCTTCAGTTTCACTGATGATTTGAACACCTTTTGAAAGTTTCCTCATTTGTAAGAATGCATAGTGCTTGTGTGCAAGTGTTGTGAATGCAATAGCGTAATATGATGCATGAACATTTATGCATAGATATGGTTTATGCAGCAACCAAATTTACTCACAGACTTTTAAGGTAGATTGCATATGCCCTGCTCAAGTCTGATTTTTGTAAATTGCTCCTCTTTGAGTGGCTTTGTGAAAATATCAGCAAGTTGATTTTCAGTCTTGACAAACTCAATGGCCACAAATTTCTTCAACACATGATCTCGAATAAAGTGGTGCCAAACTTCAATATGCTTAGTCCGAGAGTGTTGCACAGGATTTTTGGTCAAATTGATTGCACTGGACCTATCACAATAGATAGGCACACAGTTAAAAGTTAGTCCATAATCAGATAGAGTTTGCTTCATCCATAGAACTTCAGCACAACATGCTCCAGCCGCCATATATTCAGCTTATGTGGTAGATGTAGCAACCGAATTTTGATTCTTGCTTCACCAAGATACAAGGGATTGCCCAAGCAATTGACATGTCCCACTTGTGCTTTTCCTATCTAAGGTACATCTTGCAAAGTCTGCATCTAAACAGCTTGTCAAAGTTAAAGCATCAACTTTAGGATACTATAACCTAAAGATGGTGTACCTTTCAAGTACTTAAAAATACATTTTATGGCTCTAAGATGTGATTCTTTAGGACAAGAATGAAATCAAGCACATAGACATACACTAAACATGATGTCAGGCCTGGTGGTAATGAGATATAAGAGACTACCAATCATGCCTCGATACATCTTGATATCAACATCCTTGCCATTCTCATCCTTGTCAAGTTTAGTCGAAGTACTCATAGGCGTAGAACTAGATTTGGTTGCATCCACACCAAATCTCTTAAGTAGCTCGCGGATGTATTTTGCTTGATTTATGAAGATGCCACCATCAAGTTTTTTAACTTGAAATCCGAAAAAGTATGTGAGTTCACCCATCATACTCATCTCAAACTCACTGTACATAAGTTTCTCAAAGTCCTTACAAAGAAAATCATTAGTAGCACCAAATAGAATATCATCATTATATATTTGCACAACGATCAAATCATCTTTGCATGTTTTGACAAATAAAATAGAATCAAATTTACCGATTCTAAAACCCTTAGACACAAGATAAGAACTTAATCTATCATATCATGCTCTAGGAACTTGCTTCAGCCCATATAATGCCTTTTTAAGTTTGTACACATAATCTGGATGTTCATGACTTTTAAAACCAGGTGGTTGTTCAACATAGACTTCTTCCGTAATAAAGCCAATTAGAAATGCACTCTTAACATCCATTTGATATAATTTAAATGATCTAAATGATGCAAAGGCAAGTAGCATGCGAATGGATTCTAACCTAGCAGCGGGAGCAAAAGTCTCATCGGAATCAATAAATTCTTCTTGATTATAGCCTTGAGCAACTAACCTTGCTTTGTTTCTTACCACAACACCAAATTCATCAAGTTTGTTTTTGAAAATCCAATTTGTCCCATTGATAAGGTATTCAGGAGGTCTGGGTACCACCTCCCACACATCACTTCTTTTGAACTGATTCAGTTCCTCTTGCATTGCATTGACCCAACTTTCATCTTAGATGGCATTTTGTGCGTTTTTGGGCTCAATTTGTGATAAAAATGCAATGTGAGTGTTCATATTTCGCATGGATGACCTTGTGGTTACTCCTCTGGTAATGTTACCAAGAATAGCATCAGTTGAGAGTCCTCTAGGTGCTCTGATGTTTCGAGGAGTTTGCTGTGAGGTTGAAGCTTTTGCAGTAACATTTGGTTTTTCACCAACTAGAAGTGGCAGAGCATCATGTTGTCGGGAATCATTTTGTGGAACAAGTATAGGAGGATCTTCTTCCTTTTCCTCTGCTGAAGTATCGATGCTCACAACCTGTGATTGAGCTTCATCTGGATCAATACTTAGATCACACGGGTCAGTTTCATCAAACACAACATGTATGGTTTCTTCAACAACCATATTTATGTTGTTATAGACACGATAAGCTTTACTGGTTATAGAATAACCAAGGAAAATGCCATCAACAGATTTTGCTTCAAACTTATCAAGGTTATCCTTTGTATTCAGAATATAGCATTTAGACCCAAAGACCCAAAAGTAAGAAATATTCGATTTCTTCCCATACCATATCTCACAGGGTATCTTTTCAATTATAGGATGCATAGAGACTCTATTTAAAATGTAGCACGTTGTGTTCAGACCCTTTGCGCAGAAATATGCTGGTAACTTATGCTCATTAAGCATAGTTCTAGCCATTTCTTGCACAGTTCTATTCTTCCTTTCAACAACCCCATTTTGTTGAGGTGTTCTAGGATTTTGAAAAGTGTGTACAATGCCACTTTGCTCACAGAAATTATTGAAGACAAGATTATCAAATTCTCCTCCATGATCACTTCTTATTTTCGAAATTTTATATCCTTTTTTATTTTGTAATCATCTAACAAGAGTATTGAACTCATCACATGCACGATCCTTATGAGTAAGAAATATAACCCATTTATATCTTGAGTAATCATCAACTATGAAAAAGACATATCTTTTTCCACCTATACTCATGGTTCTCATAAGTCCAAACAAATCCATATGCAACAACTCAAGAGGTCTAGATGTAGAGATAGCATGCTTGGGTTTAAAGGAACTTTTAACCTATTTACCAAGCTAACATGCACGACATGTAGCTTCTTTTTAAAATTTCAATGCGGGTAAACCTTTTACCAACTTCTTGTTTGAAAATCTGGAGATAAGGTCCAAGTTGGCTGCCCTAGCCTTTTGTGTCACAAGGTTGATGTTTCTGTCCTTGTACTTAAACACTTAAGCTCAGGGTTAGTAGCATTATCAAAGGATATAGAGTAGATATTCCCTTTTTCTGGTACCAGTAAAAACCACATCTTTATCAACAGAGCTAACTAAGCATCTAGTGGCTTCGAAACTAACTCTAAAATCCTTATCACAGAGTTGGCTAACACTAAGCAAATTGTATTTGAGATTAACAACAAGTAAAACATGTTCAATGGATGGGATAGAGTCAATGTTACTAAACCCTAGAATTTTTCTTTTGGGCTTGTCCCCAATAGTTACTTTTCCTCGATCTTTCATGGTTAAGGATGAAAACTTGGATACTTCTCCTGTCATATGCCTTGAGCATCCACTGTCTAAGATCCATTCATTCCCTATCACCTACAGAAAATGATTAGGTTTTAGGTACCAAAACTAATTTGGGTCCTGCGGGGTCACGTCTGGTTCCTTTTGGAACCCAAACATATCTAACGTTTTCATTTCTCTTCTTAATCCTGCAGCCTTTGATACCATGACCACTCTTTCCATAGTAATAGCAAGTAATGCGTGGTGCATAATATTGTGTATGCATATGTTTCCTAGAGGAGTATGCATAAGTGCTTCTTCTAAATACATGTGATTGCACTTTATGATTTGGTTTGTTAAAAACCAGATTTGGTATGTATGACATGTTCTTCCTATTTGGTTTTCTAGCAACTAGATTCGATTTTTGTGACACTCTTGACCTTGATGTATAGTTATTCACATACTTGTGTGTTCTAACATGACTTATGTGTGAGGTGTCGAGTTTGTATGGCTCACTAGATTCTGCCCGTACAAACTGCATTGTATGATTTGGTTTTTCAGCAACCAAATGTGTAGCACCTAATCCTTCTTTTTGCATAGGGTTTCTTTGCTGTCCTAACAACATATTCAAATTATTAGTACTACCAGTAAACTTCTCTAGAGATGATTTTAGATCAGTAACAAGCTTCTCAAGAATACCGTTTTCTTTTTCTAGTACTTTACACATATCATTCTTACAAGGATATCCCTTTTCAAGTTCATCATACGCATTCTTCAGCGCAAATTTTTCAGCTTTTAAACCTTCACAAATTTTCATAGCATCAGAATTAGCAAGTCTAAGTTTTACATTTTCATTCTTATAAGCCTCTTCATCAAATTCAAGCAAGTTAAGTTTCTTTTTATACTCTTTGTTTTTCTTAACCACTTGCTTTTATTTAACATGCAATTCATCAAAAGCTTCAAGTAAATCATCAAGATTGAAGTCAGCAGAGTCTGTTACCTTAGTATCTTCTTGGGCCGTGAAGCATTGGTTAGTCTCCTCCTCGTCATCAGAATCGTTTGAGAAGTCTGAATCATCCTACGCAACCATAGCCTTCTTTCCGTTGGTTTTTGTAAAACTAGATCTATCCTTCTTTGGATAAGGACATTCGGACTTGATATGTCCAAGATGATTGCATCCAAAGCACACCAGAGGATCTTTCTTGGGCTCCTCAGCTCTTGTAACTTTAAAATTCTTCCCTTTGAGTTGCTTCTTCATCTTAAGGTACCTAGCGAATCTCCTAGTAAGGAGAGCCATATCAGAGTCTCTATCATCATCATCGTCCGGTTCCTGGACCTTCAAAGCAACATCCTTCCTTTTCGGTTCAGTTTTGTCACCATGACAAATTAGTTTGCTAATCACCTCATTATAAGATAGCAAATTCAGATTTTGTGCTTCCTCAATGGCAGTCACTTTAGTTTCCCATTCTTTGAGAAGTGACCTCAGAACTTTTGCAACTTTTTTCTCTATGTGTCACCACTTTTCCAAGTGATGCAAGATTGTTGCAAAGTACAGTGAACCGAGTGTCCAAGGCATGAATGGTTTCACCAGGAATCATTTGGAATAGCTCATATTCTCTGGTCAGGCGATTAAGCCTCAATTCTTTAACATGGTTTGTGCATTTATGAGTGATGCACAACAACCTCCAAATGTCATGAGCAGTTTCACAAGATCTCACCCTTTGAAACTCGCTTTTACTAATTCCACACAGGAGAGTATTCTTAGCTTGAGCATCAAGCTTTGCTCTTTTCATCTCATTTTCAGTCCAAAGATGCATCTCACTTGTTGGTCTATTATAGAAATTCTGGACAATATGCCACATTTCAATGTCCTTTTCCCTCAAGAAAGATCTTCATACGAAACTTCCAATAATTAAAGTTTGCTCCATCAAAGTATGGCGCCTTGTTCGCACTTGTTCCCTAAAAAGCCATGATCTTTGCTCTAGGAGAATAATTCTAACAAAAAGAGACCTTGCTCCGCTACCAATTGTAGGCCCAAAAGTGCCTAAGAGAGGAGGGGTGAATTAGGCTTAAAATTTTTTTGAAATGTGAGATCTGGTTTTTGCGAACCAAATGTCGATGATGCGAGACAAGTGCTTAGAGTAAAAATTGAGTAAGGAGAGCAGAGATAAATTGACACAGATGATTTATAGTGATTCCCCCTCACCAGGTACCTCCACTATCTAAAGGTTCCTTTTTTTGGGATTTCAAACACTCACTATACTTAAGTTTTTGTGGGATCAACCATAACCTTTACAAACACAAGGTTTTTGCGGGATCTGGAGATCATTTTGTGATCTTGTCACTTTATGCCGACGACATACTATTGGCTGGAAATAATAAGGATTTCCTGGTATCCATAGAGGCTTGGTTGTCCTCCAACTTTGAGATGAAGGACATGGGTGAAGCCGCATACATTCTAGGGGTTAAGATCCTTAGAGATCAATCCAAAAGATTCAAGAGCATTATTTCAAGAAAATTTTGGAACGATTTTGTATGCAAGATTCAAAGCCAATGAATACACCTATTGTCAAGGACAATAATCTAAGCCAACTGATGTGTCCCCAAACTCGGGAAGAAAAGGAAGATATGGCTAATGTGCCATATGCCAGTGCTGTCGGGAGTCTTATGTACACTATGTTGTGTACTAGACCAGATATTTGTTATGCTATTGGAATGGTAAGTAAATACCAATCCAATCCCAGGCGGAAGCACTGGACAACAGTCAAAAGAATACTTCGGTATTTGAAGGGATGGACTATACTTTAAGTTTTCAATGAGATGGGTTCTACTTGAAAGCTTATACAGATGCCGATTGGGGAGATTTAGACCAGAGAAAGTCTACCTCCGGCTATGTATTTTACTAAGTAATGGTGCTACATCATGGAGTAGCAAGAAACAGTCTTGCATAGCCTTCTCGATGATGGAGGCAGAGTTTGTAGCTTTGTCATCGGCGGTACAAGAGGCTGTGTGGCTGAGACGTTTTCTCAGTCATTTAGGTGTTATGTAAGGGGTTGTGTCTCCTTTAATCTCTATTGTGATAGTCAGGCAGCTATTGCATACACTAAAGACCCTAAGTACCATGGGAAGACAAAACACATTGATATCAGATACAATTATGTCAGGGACATGATTTTATGTAAGAAAGTGAATATAGAGTACATTTCTACTTGTGACAGGTTACACTACAAGAAAAAGGTTTATTTATGAAAGAAAATTTGGTCATTAAAAGTTTAAATTTCTATCATTAATATGTTTTTGAGAGGGACATGAAGTCTGTCGTCACCCCGTCGTTAAAGCCCTCTTCACTAAAAGTAATAAGGAGGGATTTTACTTCCTCTCCTTATTGATTAATTGCTACAGATGAGGAGTTATCCTTAAAAACAACAATGACAACCACCAAATTTTTAATAAGGACATAATTTTTTGTCAAAAAAAATGCATAAAAATTATAGTATCCGTCGTAATTATTATTTTGTGACAGAACACGTTCTCTCCCTAATATCATGTACAACAGTAAATTATATATTATAAATATTATTTTGTAATTTAAAAATAAATAAAATATTTTTTTCTTTATGAGCAAGTCGTGATATTAAAAATTTTATGCTTCATTTATTCTCATCAAAATTGTAATATTACATATGCCAATACAAGTCGTAGAAAGATAAAATATGCATATTTTTGAACTTCTTCAGAACAATCTAGTATCACAAAAACATCTGTAACTGATGGTCTTAGGCTAAAGGGTATCAAAAATAAATCTAAAGAAAATGGACAAAAGAACAACTAATAAAACTATGACTTGACTCGCGAGATTCATGCATGGAGTCCATCTTCGAAGGCGGTCTAGCAATACTTGCAGGAATTAAAAAAAATAATATTCAGAAGAGTGAATCTTGATAAAGCAAAATAATATTAAAAGTACCATATTTTTAAAAATGCTACAAAAATTGTGTAGCAATGAATTGAGCATCACATTGGTCTATCAGAAACCTAAGAATAAATAGCTTTGTCTTGGTTGACTTTTGAACAGAGAAATGATCATTTGCATTTGTGATTCCATGTTATAGAAAGGAACAATAGGACAACTCTAACTCACACTCCTAAGGTACTCCAACATCAGCCTATCAAATTACATAGTCGAGATAAGAATAAGATGGTACAGTGAGAGAAAAAAAAAAGGAATAAGATGCATCATGAAACCATACTTCAAATATGAAATGAAAAAAGCAACACCAGTAAACATATTTTAATGTAAAGAAAACATCAGAGCTAATAGCAAGAAGCAGCCAATTCCAAAGCTAATTTTCCTGAACAATTTTTCTCAGAAACTAGAACAACTAAATTATGTTTGATTGCATTGCATGACAACCAAGTAATGAGAGAGCTTAATAGGAAAAGTACAAAGAGACTGTATCTAAAAAAAATTAATTTACCTTTTTCCCCACTTTTAGTTTGTCCTGCACTTTCTAGAACAACATGGACATGGTAACTTGGACAAAGTGAACCTCAATTACTCTTCGAGATCTCAACTATGTTTTCACTGAAACACACACCAAACAGTGATAGCTTCTTGAACTTAATTATAGATATAGCAGAACTATTGCCTTGTGTGGTAGTCCAGTGCCTATGTCAAGGGCAACAAATGTAATATTGGAAAACAAGAACCAATTTGAAACACCCGTATCCTAAATTGTCCAATTTAGTTAATTAAAACATGTGAAAAGATCAAATTGTCCTTTCTACCCGGGATACGATATAAACAACATAATCAATGTACAATTATATAATAAATTATACAAGAAAGTGAGTATACAGTGGAAGAAAAAAATAATATAAAATGGCATGTATGAAATGAACCTTATGGATCCGACCCGAGGAGGAAAGCAAGGCCACCTGCCGATATGCACTCCTGACCGTAACCTGTGAAAAGACTGTGAGGGGGTGAGACCAACCACTATCTCACCGCAAACAAATAAACCAGAGTAAACAAGTACAAATCAACTACAATCACACCGTTACCTGGCAGTCACAACCACAGTGCACAAAACAAGCCATTGTGCACAACACATAACGTCTGTTCATTATAAAGCTTAAGTCAGTTATCAGTGATGAAAGCTTATTATCGTTAAATTTCTTATTACGGATTGAGTATTTTATTATTCAGGGCCCGCTACTACGAGACAAGTCTCGGTAGCGTAGCTGGCCAGATCCGGGTGTGAAACCCAAATGTGTACCTCAGAAGGGGTAGATTCTAAGGCATAAAAACCACCGATAAACCTCGAGTGGCCGCTAGCTCTCTAAGGGTGCGCTCAGACACACCTAACTGGTGCAATTCTTCCAAGGGTTCACCTACCTTCCCCTGGGATAACCATGCTAAACCGCATAAAGTGACCCGAGGGTACCCAACCCTCCCTCGGGGCTACCGGTTAACTTCATAGTAGAATTAAGTATTTTATTCTCAGTTATTCTTATACAGTTTTGTGTGCCATACATTATATTTATCCAGGGATGTGTGAACTTTATGTATTATTCCGGGCCTTTGGCCCATAACCTCACACTATCCCAAAACATAATAACATGTTATAATTCCATAACAACTCCTTTATCCAAAATTAGACTTGTGAGAGCAAACAAGCATACAATTCCAATCACAATAGTTTTTAATTGTATTCACAGTGCAAACTAGGTAGTAGCACAACAGGCACAACAAGCATACATGCATACAGCATTAACCGCCAAACAGATATTCCACATCAGTTATCATTACCATTATAGTATTGTAGGCAGTAAAGCATACAAAGGTTTATATGTCCTCACCTGGGCCATATCAGTAGCTAGCGTCCAAATTGTTTCAACAAAACCTTTCTTCCCCATGATATAACCAGTGCCTAGACATAGACACACGTATAACATTAAGCACACACCATTTGTATCCTTAGGTGAATGCATGCATGCTATATATATATATATATATATATGTGTATATATATATATACATATATATATACACCTATTCAATTACAGAAAACAATCCTTGACCTGACATGGGTATAAAAGGATTAGAGTCCAAGCTTGAGTTTAAAAGAACCCATTTTCAAACCCTTCAGGAAACTGAATTCAGACAAATACATACTATCAACATTGGGTCAAGCCTTGAATTCTTCTCATGAATTATTAAAAGAAACCCAGAATTTAAATACAATGTTCATAAAACCCATACTGCATTTCTGCTATATTGATAGGGTAGATTCCTCCATTTAACCTTTTGACCAAAAATAAAATTTGTTGGTTTATTAACCTGACACTGAAACCACTTAAAAGCTACGCATGTGATTTTATTGAACAAGGACTCGTAAGAACATGTCCACACGAGCCAACTCACAATCAGGAAAAATTAACATAATGGTTGAACGGGAAGTTTCAAAGGACCCATATGATATGCATTACCATGACTAGGTGGAAACCTACAAAATCTCAACTTTGCATCACTGAGGTTTACTTATCAACTATGCAGAAACCCACGTGTTATGGTTTAACCTACATAGATCAATAAATGGACACTTGTTCTATTAATTATGAAATCGATTCATGATCAGGAGACAAACAATTGGTGAAATAGTTCATATCAAGATTAATGCATGATGGAAATCGATTACCACATAGAGCAAATGGGCACTCTCAGGAATAAATAAAGATGGTGATAATTAGGTCATTACTGGTTCAATTCGTAAATTACTTGAAACCCAAAATTATATGAATTTGGACAGTGAGCATTGAACTCGTACTCTATACCATTCTCGACAAACACACAAACATCTACACCATCCAATTTTCAAGAGAACCATCCACCCAATTGCATATACAAAAAGAGAAAAGGATAAATCCTTACTTAACTAACCAGGTTTTAGAGTTTATATCTTCGGCTGAACTCCACTCCATCCTATTGAGCCATCAAACCATACCCGGAGAACACACCCTCGCCGATGCTCAACCACGATTCCAACATACCGATTACCGATGGAAGTGATGATGCAGTGGTGGCAACAATTAATGGTTGAAGGAGAAGAGGGTTCGGTGAAGGAGAGAAGAGGAGAATTAAAGATGTAAGGGAGAGATAATGAAATGGTTGACAAATTCCTGGAAGAATGGTGTGTAACCGTTCAGGTGAGGAGAATGAGAAAGAGAAAGGAAAGTAAGTTTTTACATTTAGGGTCAATCCCTAATAATCCTTGGCAGCCAACAGACATCACTTGGATTTTCTTAAAGTTGTTCTGGTCACAAAGAAAGAAATTTGTATTTTATATTTTATAATTCCTAAGACTATGTAGTATTAGTCAATACAACTTCAAAACACAATTTAATTTTGTAAAGACCTCAATTTAGGAACTAATCCTAAGAGAAATATTTCCAAAGAAAATAAATTAATAATATAAATTTTCTTGATCAATAATCCCGAAAATTCCAAAAGGGTAAAATTGGAAATAAAATTTCAAAAATTTCATATAAATTAAATACTGAAAATTCGGGGCGTTACAGTTCTACCCCACTTAACAAAATTTCGTCCTCGAAATTTGTAGAATGAGACAAGCAACCAAGTGCTTAACTAACACAACGGTGTCACCCGGTATCAAGATACCGTCGGCCAAAACTACCAAGTAGAACCATCATGACCATCAATCACATTTCCAAGCAAGAACTCCAATATACCAAGTCGATCATCGACTTTAGCCAAACGTGATCAATAGAGCATAAGATCAAAGGACTAACCCAAGAGTTTATATCCAATCATCATCACTGTTGATAATACCATAATCCATAACCAATTTCAATTATCATCACTCAACCAAATATATCGAATCCTTTGATCCATTAAGCATATCCTCAGATAACCGAACCCACAGTTGTTACCTAAGTAACAAGATCATCACTCCCAATGTGAATACCTCAAGACCAACACTCCACAATATATATTTCATGTTCTGAGCTTCAAAGTATTTCCTCTATCACACACCAATTCAGCCAAAATCGTATATATCCTGGATCATACCTTAGACACTAGAAACCACTTGTTACCAAAACTTCATAATCTAATTCTATACCATGGATTCCTCAAGACTCAAACATCCTTGCATAACTCATACTCATGAATCTATCTCTCACCCCATAATTACCACGATCATCACAATGTTTTTGATAAAGAACCCAAACATTACAAGTTCATTCTAATACTTACCCTATTATACTCCAGACATTTAACTCACATAGCCCAAGACAAGCTCACAAATATAGCTTATGACCCAAACATTATCAATATCTACAAGAGATGAGTGAACCTAAACCTCGACCAGAGTAGTATAATCAAAACTTCCAATCACATCACCGTTAAAAGTTAAAACTCAATATGAACACACTATCGGCATCCTCAACCCGAATATAAACGATAACTTCAACAACAATTCATGATCAAAACTCTTTAATTTCAAACACCATCAATACCTCAAATCTCCACCAAGTTAAATACCTCAAGTATCATTAAAAGATAATTCTACAAACACGTCATTTAATCAACCTCAAATTAATTCAAAAATATTATTAGCTCGAACTTCGAACAAGATTTAATCTATAATATCATTCACATGTAAATTCAAATCCTCGATCTCAAGTAATCAGACAATAAATAAAATGATCACCAAAATCACAAGAATCATATCCACAAGAATCACATTAGATCATCATTTCCCCGATGTAATATCAAAAATCAAATAGATGGTTCTTACTTGTATTGGCCAGTTCCACACAGAAAAGAAACACCAGCAAAGAGTCAAGAGTCTACACCGACTCTTGACAAAATAGTGTATATCCCACAAAACAAACTTTGCTACAGCCTAAGCTGTAAAGGCAAGCATACCATTTCAATGACAATACCGGATCGCTCCGACCCTCAGCAGGTGCGTGTCCTCCATCGGATCCATAGAAAAACTTATTATATGCATGCATAAGACAATGCAACAGACGACTCAAAAAGGAGCAGACCCATGCATATAAGAGCACAAAACCTATCCAAACATCCCAAAGGATCTACAGCCTCCTTCGCTACCAACTGAAATGCCCGTATCCCAATTTGTCCAATTTAGTTAATTAAAACATGTGAAAAGACCAAATTGCCCTTTCTACCCGGGATACGATACAAACAACATAATCAATGTACAATTATATAATAAATTATACAAGAAAGTGAGTATACAGCGGAAGAGAAAAATAATATAAAATGACATGCATGAAATGAACCCTATGGATCCGACCCGAGGAGGAAAGCACCGTCACCTGCCGATATGCACTAATGACCGTAACCTGTGAAAACACTGTGAGGGGGTGAGACCAACCACTGTCTCACCACAAACAAATAAACCAAAGTAAACAAGTACAAATCAAATACAATCACACCGTTACCTGGCAGTCACAGCCATAGTGCATAAAACAAGCCATTGTGCACAACACATAACGTCTGTTCATTATCAAGGTTAAGTCGGTTATCAGTGATGAAAGTTTATTATCGATAAATATCTGAATATGGTTTGAGTATTTTATTATTCAGGGCCCCTTACTGTGAGTCAAGTCTCGGTAGCGTATCTGGCCAGATCCGGGTGTGAAATCCAAATGCGCACCTCAGAAGGGGTAGATTCAAAGGCATAAAAACCACCGATAAACCTCGAGGGGCCGCTAGCTCTCTGAGGGTGCACTCAGACACACCTAACTGGTGCAAGTCTTCCAAGGGTGCACCTACCTTCCCCTGGGATAACCATTCTAAACCGCATAAAGTGACCCGAGGGTACCCAACCCTCCCTTGGGGCTACCGGTCAACTTCACAGTAGAATTAAGAATTTTATTCTCAGTTATTCTTATACGATTCTGTGTGCCATACATTATATTTATCCAGGGATGTGTGAAGTTTATGTATTATTCTCATATCCGGGCCTTTGGCCCATAACCTCACACTATCCTAAAACATAATAACATGTTATAATTCCATAACAGCTCCTTTATCCGAAATTATACTTGTGAGAGCAAACAAGCACACAATTCCAATCACAATAGTTTTTAAGTATATTCACAGTGCAAACTAGGCAGTAGCACAACAGGCACAACAAGCATACATGCTTACAGCATTCAACGCCAAATAGGCATTCCACATCAGTTATCATTACCATTATACTATTGTTGGCAGTAAAGCATACAAAGGTTTATATGTCCTCACCTAGGCCATATCAATAGCTAGCGTCCAAATTGTTTCAACAAAACCTTTCTTGCCCCATGATATAACCAGTGCCTAGACATAGACACACGTATAACATTAAGCACACACCATTTGTATCCTTAGGTGAATGCATACATGCTATATATATATATATACAAATATATATACACCTATTCAATTACAGATAACAATCCTTGACCTGACATGGGTATAAAAGGATTAGAGTCCAAGCTTGAGTTTAATAAGAAAAACAATTAGAACCAGAATAAAAATCCTTTAAAAGAACCCATTTTCAAACCCTTCAGGAAACTGAATTCAGACAAATACATACTATCAACATTGGTTCAAGCCTTGAATTCTTCTCATGAATTATTGAAAGAAACCTATAATTTAAATACAGTGTTCATAGAACCCATAATACATTTCTACTACATTGATAGGGTAGATTCCTCCATTTAACCTTTTGACCAAAAATAAAATTTGTTGGTTTATTAACCTGGCACTGAAACCACTTAAAAGCTATGCATGTGATTTTATTGAACAAGGATTCGTAAGCATATGCCCAGAGGAGCCAAGTCACAATCAAGAAAAATTAACATAATGGTTGAACGGGAAGTTTCAAAGGACCCATATGATATGCATTACCATGTTTAGGTGGAAACTTACAAAATCTCAACTTTACATCACTGAGGTTTACTTATCAACTATGTAGAAACCCACGTGTTATGGTTTAACCTACATAGATCAATAAATGGACACTTGTTCTATTAATTATGAAATCGATTCATGATCAGGAGACAAACAATTGGTGAAATAGTGCATATCAAGATTAATGCATGATGGAAATCGATTACCACATAGAGCAAATAGGCATTCTCAGGAATAAATAAAGATGGTGATAATCAGGTCATTACTGGTTCAATTCGTAAATTACTTGAAACCCAAAATTATATGAATTTGGACAGTGAGCAATGAACTCGTACTCCATACCATTCTTGACAAACACACAAACATCTACACCATCCAATTTTCAAGAGAACCATATACCCAAATGCATATGCATATACAAAAAGAGAAAAGGATATATCCTTAAGTAACCAGGTTTTAGAATTTATATCTTCGGCTGAACTCTAGTCCCTCCTATTGAGCCATCAAGCCATACCCGGAGAACACACCATCGCCGGAGCTCAACCACGACTCCAACACACCGATTACCGATGGAAGTGATGATGCAGTGGTGGCAACAATTAATGGTTGAAGGAGAAGAGGGTTCGGTGAAGGAGAGAAAAGGAGAATTAAAGATGTAAGGGAGAGATAATGAAATGGTTGAAAATTCCTCGAAGAATGGTGTGTAACCGTTCAGGTGAGGAGAATGAGAAAGAGAAGGGAAAGTAAGTTTTTATATTTAGGGTCAATCCCTAATACTCCTTGGAAGCCAAAAGACGTCACTTGGATTTTCTTAAAGTTGTTCTGGTCACAAAGAAAGAAATTTGTATTTTATATTTTATAATTCCTAAGACTATGTAGCATTAGTCAATACAACTCCAAACACAATTTAATTTTGTAAAGACCTCAATTTAGGAATTAGTCCTAAGAGATATATTTCCAAGGAAAATAAATTACTAATATAAATTTTCTTGATCAATAATCCCAGAAATTCCGAAAGGGTAAAATTAGAAATAAAATTTCAAAAATTTCGAAAATTCCATATAAATTAAATACCGAAAATTTGGGGCGTTACACAATTAGTTAGTGAGGATGCAAGCATACATAACCTTACACAAGGAAAACAAATGAAATTAAATACACCTGATAAAGAAGAGCAAAGAATCAAAGTGAAAGTAAATAATCAATACAAGTCAAATGATAAACTGCAATATACTAATTATAACTTCCCAACAGAAGCAAGTATCTTGCTTGCTTTCTTCTTGCGATTTTCATTTTCATTCTTCTTTGAGTCATCAGTATTACTTACAGTTTTAAACTAACAACCAAATTAGAACTTTTAGTAATTATTGGCTCCTCCAACTTATGGTCGTCATTTTAATTTTTCAAATGAAAAAGAAAGGCACTATACTGCTTCGGGTAATTTATCAATTCAAAACTAGAGTAAAAGCATTGACTTGACCTCGTGCTTTACGGCATTATTTCTGACATGTGGTGTACTAACAAAATTATGTTTCTCCCTTTAACAACAACCATGTATTTGGTCTACTAAAAATACAAAAAATAAACAACGAACTAAGAGAAAAAATTTGAAGGCATACAATTGCTTAACCAAAATCAATTTTAAACTCATGTCTTGAAACCTAGTAAGCAGAAAAGAATAAGAATTACCATATTAGCACCGGCGAAGGTGGAAAGCTTGGATAGGAAAAGTTGCCAAAATTGAGATCTTGATTTCACCATGCTTGAGTTTTCCGAAACCATGCTTGAGCTTTCACAAAATCAAGGGGTGCACAAGGGGTGCAGAACACAAAAAGAGGGAAATCTCTTGTTTTTTTTTGTCTCTTCTCTCCAGAAAAAATTTCAAAATTCTAGGGAAAAATCAGGACAAAATATTTTCACTACGCGTGAGGCTTAAAAGAAAATCTAGTTTAGATACTTAATATTTGCTTAAATTTATTTAACAATGTATTTATGACAGTAACTTTCCCTCCTTATACCATTAGTAAAGGTAATAAAGTATTGATAAAAATTTTAGCGCCTTTAATTCTATATTAGCTACAGTAATGATAATTATTTAGGGACCAATGTTTTTTCTTGTGCTTAAAAGAATGACAAAAATAGAGCTTTCACAACATATTTAATTTTTTTCTCCTTATTGTGACCCTTTAATGACCAATTTTCATTACTCTCCTTAAAATATGGTCATTAATACACCACATTTTGTAGTGTTAGCTGATTCATTCACCAAACCTATCTCTATAGCTTGTATTGTCAGGCATATAGAACTGATAGGTTTACATAGGATGTGATTGCAACTGTTTTTGTGTATTTTCCCTTGACTTTATGTTCATTATAAAATTTTTGTTTTTATTCAAATTCCAATTTTTGTATAATTATTCATGTATACATGGACGCATACTTTTGTAACATGCATACGAATATGCTGAGAGCATATGGAGGGATGAAGGACTTGGTGTCTTACTGATCCAAAAGATATGTCTAACAGATAGGTCAGCTCTCTCACACGAGTAACCGTCTCTATGACTGGGTGTCATAGGGGTAAGACAGCTTCTAGTCAATAATGGGGTAAGTCCCTATTCCATAAGAGTCTGACTTAAAATATTTTTTGTCGCCTTGATATTGTTCAAGATGAGGTCAATCATGTTTGACCGAAGATGAAACAATGTAATGTTTTATCTTGTCCGTTCAGAAGCTAGGTAGGGTTCGGTTTGGGATATGGTAGAGTGGTGGAACCAAGTCAAACACTAGGTGTGTTTGGACTATTACCTACATAGTATTATTAATGACATATGCTCCAATAAGGGATGGATAAAACAATACTGTGACACATGAATTCACACCATGTGTACTGAGTGACCGTACAAGGAGTAGCAAAAAAGATCTCGTTCTTCTATTGTGTGAGCCTTGAGAATTTTTTAACTTCTCACAAGTGCCCTTATCGACTTTTTACTATTACATGAAATCTTAATTTAGTTTTGCTATCATGGCTGTACTCATAACAGTCATGAGTGATACAGCCTAACGGGGTATGTCAGGAAAGCAATTAAGTTAAGATGTAAAGTTCTAAGTAAAAAAGCAAGATCATTAAGTATTGTATTTTCCTTGGAATTCGCAATACGGCCGTTTATGTTTTTCTGTAGAACATAATTGTTAATACGCATAGAGACTGAGGTCTAGGGGTCTCTTTAAATACAATTAAATGATTCTAGGGAACTTACATATCTAGTCTAGTTGAGCTATTGTAAACTCTTAATAGATGTACAATGAAGAGCTCTTACTAGTATGTTGGTCACACGATCTATTTGCCTGGCATGAAAGTTATTTCTTTGAGCCCAGATGGTTATGTCCATCATGTGTGAGTGGGAGATATTGGATAATAGTATCATATTTACACCCGTGATGGTGATCTTTTGTGATAAGAGCCCATCTTGATCTGTTAGTTGTAACAGATCATGTAGGGTGGGTTTATCTAATTAATTCCAACCTTGATCTATTATCTGTAATAGATAGGGTGGAGGTTTACAGGGTGTGGAGATAATGTTAGTGTTATCTCTATAGTGTTTCAAAAGGACCCAAACTCCAATATAAATACTGGAGTAGTGTTTTGGGTTTTGAAAAGTGAATGTATCAGACGTGAGATGACTGACACTATCCCTATTCCCAGATAAACAAAAAGCCCACACAGAAAAGAAATACAAACACTATAGGCATTTAGGTTGTGAACTGAGGGTTTCTTCCTAGTGATTAAACTCCAGACCAACTGACGTAGAACTTGAATAAGGCAGGAATCAATTATCTACAAGCTCCATAAAATTTAGAGGTTGGTATACTAAATTTTATTCAACATTTATTCCGTTGTGTACGTATTTATTTGATAAATATGATCTTAAAATTCAACATCTTTTGTTCAGAGTGTTCCTCAAATTGTGTAAAAAAAGATGTATGCCTTAGTATACATGATAGAGAAAAGACAACTCGTATCATAAAACATGGCAATACCAGCTCTTATGTAATCAACATGGCAATAACATCTCATAACAGAAACAACTAACATTGCAACGAAGTACATAAACAATCAAGCACACAACACAACCAAAGCATGTATCATAACAGGCTCGATCGAGCATGTAATGCTCACAACATAAAACCATTTACCACACGATGTACCAAGACTGTCAACCTGAGTAACAAGGGCAGTAAAGCATACAAAGGTTTATATGTCCGCACCTAGCTATAGAAACTGCCTTGGAAAAATCCATGTGCAAGAGTTGAAGCGGTCTAGATTTTGAGACAACGTTCGCACTTGCTTCCCCTTTTGACATGCATCACATATAGAATCCTTCTCAAATTTAATCTTTGGAATACCAACTACTAAGTCTTGAGTTACCAATTTGTTCAACATCTTCATATTAACATGGGCTATTCTACGATGCCATAACCACATATCATCTTCTTTGCTCATTAAACATTTTGAAAACTTTGATGAAGACTCTTCTAAGTTAACCATATAAATATTGTCAATTCTTTCACCATGTAGAATAATCTTATTGTCACTAAGACGTTCTACGGTGCATGACTTGGAATAAAAAATCACACGATTTCCCTTGTCACATAATTGACTTATACTCAAGAGATTGTGTTTAAGACCTTTAACAAGTAGGACATTATCAATGGAGGAAGATTCATCTTTACCAACCGAGCCAATGCCGATGATCATTCCTTTGTTGTTGTCTCCAAAGATAACGTTTCTTCCATTTGATGGCTTAATTTGCAAGAACTTGGATGCTTCTCCGGTCATGTGCTTGGAGCATCCACTATCAAGGTACCAAAGTACACTTGATGCCTTCAAGCATACCTACAAAAATAAATCAATGAGTTTTTGGAACCCAAACCTTTTTGGGTCCTTGAGTGTTAGATGCATAACGATAATGAGCTTCTTCTTGTGCCCAATGCCTATGTCTAGTAAAGCAAACAGGAGCAATATGTCCTATCCTATTACAATAATTGCAAATGACATTTGTATTGTGCATCCTTCTAGGTTGATAATAGTTACTATGTTGCCTATACTTGTGCATTTTACTAACCTTGTTTTCCTTAGGTTGAACCTTAGGTTTCCTAGGTTTAATCTCATTGTTCTTCTTTTTACGTTCATTCTTGAAGCCTAGTCCATGCTTATGTGATTGCAAGTTTCCTAAGATAGAATTTAGGTTCTTTTGAGGGGTGTTAAATTTCTTTAGGGTTGTTTCAAGTTCTTTAACTTGTTCATTTATTGACTTACATGATGAACACTCCCTAGCTTTTGTTTCAAGTTGTTCAAGTTGTTCCTTTAATGACTTACATGATGAACACTCCCTATTTGAATTTTCTGGTTTGTTGGCACTCTTCTTTTCGTAGAACTTATTCTCTTCTTTGAGCTTTTCATTTTCATTTGACACCTTCTCCATATCATTTTCTAAAGTTGTAAGTTGTTTCTTTAAGCCCTTATTAATTCCAGAAGCAGAAATAAATTCACTATAAAGCTCATCAAATGCATTTTGCAATTCTTCATATGTGAAATCTTCATTTAGAGAAGTGGTACTTACCTCTTCCGATTCTTCTTCCTTTGCCATGAGACATAGGTTGGTCGTTTCTTCTTCATCGCTGTCGGATGATTCATCGCCGGAATCACCTCCCCAAGAAATGTATGCCCTTTGCTTCTTATAGGGCTTCTTTTCTTTCCCTTCCTCTGCCTTGGGGCATTTGGGCTTGATGTGCCCAACCTCTCCACACCCATAGCACTTGGGTGGACCGGATAGCTTCTTCCTTTCCTTTCAAATTCCTTTTTCATGAATTTGTGGAATTTTCGGATGACAAGTCCGAGTTCTTGATCGTCATTGCTAGAGTCCAATTCAATGAGCTCTTGCATCTTGGAGGTGGAAGCTTTGAGAGCTATGTCCTTCTTCTTCGGTTCCTGCAAAGAGGGTTTAAGAATAGTAGTTTCATAGGTTAGAA
Organism: Turnera subulata; assembly: GCA_028386065.3. Lineage (NCBI taxonomy): Eukaryota > Viridiplantae > Streptophyta > Magnoliopsida > Malpighiales > Passifloraceae > Turnera > Turnera subulata. Next base: position 132,315 of record JAKUCV010005232.1, read on the forward strand.
GGTTACCTCTAAGACCGTCAATGGTTGTGTTCGATGTCCCGATGTTTTCATAGATTGCGTCGGCTTTAGAATGCCATTCGGGAGTGAGGCATCTAAGGACTTTTCTGACCAAGTCCTTGACGGATTAGACCTTCTTGAGAGCATGAAGGTTGTTAATTATTTTGGAGAATCGATCGAACATCTCCTCAATCCTCTCATTCTCCTTCATAGGAAAGAGTTCATATTCTGCAGTGAGGGAATCGATTTTGGCCTCTCGAACTTGATCGGTTCCTTCGTAGGTAATCTCTAGCTTGTCCCACATTTCTTTGGCGGTTGTGCAGCAAGAAATCTTTGGGTAATCATCAGGAATGACAGCATAGTAAAGCATGTTGATTGCTTTGGCATTGTCTTCGACTTTCTTGATGTCTTCAGCATCATACTCCGCCTCCGTCTTTGTCACTGTGGTTTCACCAACTTTATTTGTCGGAATTTGCTCTCCGGCCTTCATGATTTGCCAAAGAGCATAGTTGTTGGCTTGGAGAAAGATTCTCATCCTCTCCTTCCAGTAGTTGTAGTTGGGGCCATCAAAGAGCGGTGGACGGGTGGTTGATTGTCCTTTGAAGAGTCCTGCATATACACTACTTGAAGAAACCATGGAAAGTTCCTCTCAAGCGGTTAAGTTTTTCAGAGAGTTAGGCTCCGCTACCAATTGTTAGAATAGGTGTCCTACGCTAGAGGGGGGGTGAATAGCGTTTTTCGGACGAAACCAAAAACTTGCAGGAAATAAATGCGGAATTGAAAGATTGAAGGACACACCGAATTTTATACTGGTTCACACACACAACTTGTGTGGCTAATCCAGTCCTCCGAGAGACTCTCTCGAAGATTTCACTATCTAAGTTAAGCTTCTGGGTGCTTAAAAAACCGTTTACAATCCTAGAGTTCGAGTTACATGAACCTCTAATCAGTTGCTTGAAGATACCTCACTTCAAGACTTTTCTCACTGAAAGAAAGATAGTCTTCCTATGAGTTTGCTACAAGGGAATAATCCTCCCTTAAGGTGTATGACAACGCTTAAAATCGCTCAAAGGAAAAACTCTCTCAAAGAGTGGATATGAGTAAACAAGATAAGCTCCATAAAGGCAACTCTCAATTCTCAAGGAAATTGGCTCATAAAATTGTGTATGAATGTATGACAATGAATGCTTAAAATGTAGATAGTTGATTGAAATTAAATAGAGGTGTAATAACTCTATTTATAGGTCTGAAAACATATATGACCGTTTGGGAATCAATCCAAAACACCTTTAGATAAAAAAGCATGGGAAGCTGAAAAAGGTTTCTGATCATAACGGCAGAACATCGATGTTCTGAATCAGAACATCGATGTTTAGCTAGTAAATTTGAATTATTGGTCCAACGGTCGCTAAAACATCGATGTTTACCAAGGGAACATCGATGTTTTGGAACACTGCCAAAACACTTTAAAAGCTATCTTCATATGAACATCGATGTCTAAATGTGGAACATCGATGTTTGCTGTTGGAACAACGATATTTACAACTGGACATCGATGTTCTGAAGCTCTGCCGAAGTAATTTGAAAACACAATTGAAAGAACATCGATGTCTCAAAGTAGAACATCGATGTTTTGATTCTACAAAACATTTTAAGTGTAACGGTCACAAGAACATCGATGTTTGGGATGCCAACATCGATGTTCTGAGCTACTGTCTCTTTTTGAAAAATTGTTTGATGGCAGGAACATCGTTGTTGAAAATATGAACATCAATGTTCTTAGCTCAAAACTCATTTTTATGGTTGAAAAGATGCTATTTGATGCATGACAAAAATTGATTTTGTTTTGAGTCAATAACTTGGATGAATTGAGTGTTTAACCTTGTACAATTTTGTTCCTAACTCTTCTTGCTCTTCTTGCTTTGTCACTTCAATTCTTGTGCACTTTTTTCTTTGATTGATTTCTTTTTGCTTCAAGTCTGTCATCATTTTGAATTGGTTTGTCAATGTCAAAACCTGTATGAGACAAGGAGGCATTAGTTCTAACAACTCCAACTTAACATATACGGTAGAAGTCTAGGTCTATGGCTGTTTGATAATTAATATACGTAAATATAATTATGAGATATGACAAAAACCAATGACCAGGACAACCAATAATACATACATTTGAAAAAGAGTGGTGTAGGTAGGTGGAGGGCTTATGCTCATATAGTAGCACAACAGGGTTTTCAACATAAGGAGGTTGAAGAAGAGGAAAAGTCTCAACGGGAGAAGCAATGATGGGTCTGAAGGGAAGTGGTGCCTTGTTGGCGTCACTGTTTGAGGAGAAGGGGGTGTACTTGGGTAGTTTTGCTCCCCATCCATTTTGCAACAACTTTTCACATAGAGACTATCAAGAAACGAGGAACAATACCGAAAATACATTAATGGCTATGCTTGTAAGTATGTATATCTATTCCTATATAAAATAATTTTTTTAAAAAAAGAAACAAGAAAGACACTTGAGAGACAGAGAAGGACTCGTCCACTTGAGGATTTGGTAGTATATTGGGGATTAACCAACACCCCACCCAAACTCATCCTCCACTGCTCGTGGGCTTTTTTCCCCTTTCCTCTCCTTCCCCTCGCGCCTTATCTCGCTCGGATCTGAGAAAACCGGCGATTGGAATCTCTATGATGTGCAGCAAATGCAAACGACGAAAACATTTTTGGAAAAAGGTGAGAGGAAAGCGAGAAGGCGAAGTGATTTGGGGTGAGAGAGAATCAATATGCATATAAATATCTTTAATTAGGATGGTTCATGAAGCCTTAATAATGTGTTTTCTAAAAATTGATTCTCTGTCTTCCTTTTGTGTCATTAAAACTAACCCTTGAGTTTTAAATACTCAATGTTATTAAATCCGGACCGGAGGTTGAACCGGTCGGGCCAATAGGTCGTGGTTTTTCCAAGTAAATATTGGTTAAACTGCGGTTCAACCGGAAATTAACAAAGGGATTAAAAATTCAGAGACCCAGAAGGGTCACGATTAACCAGGTTCGACCGTCCGGGCCAGTCCGGGTTTGATAACACTGCAAATACTGAATGTATTTAATGTTTGGCGTGGCATTTTACCCTGCCCCATTTTCTTTTGTGTCTATCAGTTGTCACGTGGCTTTCTACATTTACATAAACAAATTCTGCTATTATATATTTATATAGATCTTATTTTTTCACGATTGAGTTTCTTTATTATCTATTTGGTTGAAGATAATTATTTTTTTTCTCAACCATTATGAAAAGAGTCTCTTTGATATTTGTAACTTTCTTTATTTACCTTAAGCTATTGACAACTTATTTAAGTCATTAGATATAGGAATATGAAGAGGCTATAACTCTTTAATGGTACATACATTTTGACATTCACAAACAATTAATTTAAGAATGAGTTTAGAATTGAAAATATTTTTTAGATCAAATTCATGACTTGTCAATTAAGAATGTAGGAACATTTTAAATAGTATATTTTTTAAGAATAAAAATTAAATAATATATTAATCGTTTTTTTTTTGACAAAAATGACAAGTGGCACGATGAATCGAAATTTACGTGAAATAAATGGCTCACCAATTGTGAAAAACCCAAATTGGCAAAAATCCCCAATTTCTGCTCATTATGAACCCTAATTTTTCAGTCCTACAAATCTTTCAAATTCAACTTGAATTCACATCAATCAACCTTCTTGAATATCAATCAATCTCTCGAGAGCCAGACTCCTCAAACAATTCAAGCCAAAAAAACATCCAAAAGGAGAAAATCGATTTTTAAGGAATTTTCCAATTTCGACTAAGATATATTCAAAACCCAGAATTTAATTGGTTTTAACGCTCCCAATTATTGCCTATGATAACGTGCCGCTCTCGCCTCTTCGAGACGTCGCTGGCGTGCGAGTTTGTGGAGGAGAGAGAGAGAAGGTAGCGTGCAATTTTTTAGACGTCGTTTTGATAACGTGCCGCTCTCAGTAAGGTTGGCGGCGTGCGAGTTTATGGAAGAGAGAGAGAAGGTAGCAGCGCACGAGTGAGGAGAAGAAAAGAGAGAAAAGAAAAGAGAGAGAAAGAAGGAAAAAAAAAAAAAAGAGAAGAGGGCTAGGGTTTGTCCGGCCCGAGCTCAAAACGACGCCGTTTTGAGCTTAGGCGCGGTCAACCCACCCTTGGTCAACCTTTCTCTCTTTATTTTTTTATTTGTTTAAGCTCAAAACGACGTAGTTTTACTAAAACTACACAAAAGCCTAATTTCCAACTCTGAAACCTAATTACCACCATACGAACTCCTAGAGAACGAACGAAACCATCACAAAAGAATTAATTCCAAGAAAAAGAATTAATTTCTTGTCCAAAATCTCAGAAATATCTCGAGGGTAAAATTGGAATTAAAATTCTAAAAAAAATTCATAAATTTAATTATGAAAAATTAGGGACGTTACATAAGTACACCGCATATTAATATAATGTATTTAATCTGCTTAGTGACATCATCATTCTTTATTTTCTCTTAACAGAAGGTAGTTTCACTAGTACTGCATATGATATCTTTATATAGTTTAGTGTATTGAAACACATCTGACAGTGGTAATTGTCCCCCAAAAAATTGTACAGGCAGACCTTTCTTTGTATGAGCTGACTTGTGACCAATTTTACATCAGCTATATCATAAATCTGCTACCCTGCAGCAACCCACATGTTGATTTATTGGCATGCACTTGCATGTGTTTACAGAATAATTTATTTCATACACGCGAAAATGATACAATATGTGTGCAAAATATTAATTCGATCGTTAAAAAATTAATGTGTGTGAGAAATATGTATGAGTACTGAAAACCATGAATGTTATCGGGAATAATATAAAATAATGTGTTTGAGTAACTTACAAACAAAATAATTGAACTTTATGGGGAGAAATATAAAATAAATATGTATTTGCATATTATTAAAAAACAAGTTTTTATGAATTAAGTATATATTTGCACGTTATTTCTCGGAACAAGAAGTGTTTCTATGAATTAAATATATATTTGCATGTTATTTCTCGGAAAAAACGTGTTTTTATACTTAGAATTTTATTCTCCTGTATTCAAGGACAAACTGGTCAATTTATCAACTAAACCTAAACCCAAACCTACCAACCAAACACTTATTTTTACAACCAAGTCCAAACCCTTGTTGAAACCCAACCCAGCAACCAAAGAGTGTGGCCTGGGTTTGAAATCAAACCCAAGCCCAAGCCATCCAAATCCAACCCAACCCAACCCACGAACCAAACGGAGCCTTACTAGTTTTGATGGGTTGTGTAAAAAAATTCTTGACAGTTATGAACTCTCCTACCATTCTTAGTAGAAGAACGTTTAGAACATTGCAATGCACGTCTCACATTATGTGTTTTCTTCCTGTTCTATACCTATTTTTCTAACATAAAATTAACTGGAAAAAATTATATATTGAATGATTTTGATACAGAAATAAACTTTAATTATGCAGGTTATTTTTATCACCCTAATTTTTTCTAATTTCAAAGTGTGAACACTTTTGCGATTTGCGAGACATACATATTATTATACGTATGTGTGTCCGTGTCCAATCGCTAAATAAAATCCTGAAGGGTTTATACAGTTTCCTATTGTTATTCCTTTTCAGGTAGTAGTACTCCTACAAGTTTGCAACGATTGCATGTGTTCTCTTATACCGCCCACCTCGTAATCCCATGAAAGCACCCAACCCAATAGCTCAATTCAACCGCCTTTCTTCTGTTGCAGCCCCGCAAACCCTCACCGGATGTCTCCAAAATCTTGGCCCCGTCAAACCGGATAATCTACAGGTGAGGATAGGAGAAATGACTCGGGCACGCCACCTGTTCGACGGAATGCTCCCCAGAAGTACGGTCTCCACGAACCGGATAATCTCTGGCTATGTGGAATCGGGACATCTTGGGTTTTCCAGGGAGATCTTTGACAGTATGGTTGCTCGCACTGCTGTCACATGGACGATCATGATCGGTGGTTATTCCCGGAGAAACCTTTTCCGGGAAGGGTTAAAGCTCTTTGCTGGTATGCACAGGGCTGGTACTAGGCCTGATTACGTGACTTTTGCTACCCTTCTATCTGGATGCAATGGCCCTGGATTAGCAAAAGAACTGTATCAAGTACATGGGTTTATTCTTAAACTGGGTTACAATGCGAACCAAAGAGTTTGCAATTCGTTACTTGATTCTTACTGCAAAACATGCCACCTGGACCTGGCTTCCCTGCTCTTCCAGGAAATCCCCGAAAATGATTCCATTTCGTTTAATGTGATGATAACTGGGTGTGCAAAGGAGCGGATGAATGAACGGGCAACGGAGCTTTTTTCGGAAATGCGGGATAAGGGTATTGAGCCTTCGGACTTCACTTTTGCAGCGCTGTTAGATGCTGCGGTTGGGTTGGATGATATCGTATTTGGACAGCAAGTTCATGGTTTAGTGGTGAAGAACAGCCTTGTGTCGAATGTGTTTGTGGGGAATGCTTTGCTTGATTTCTACTCAAAGCATGATTGCCTAAATGAAGTTAAACAATTCTTCTATCAGATGCCAGAAGTGGATGGTATCTCTTACAACGTTGTCGTTACAGCTTGCGCGAATGCTGCCAAAATTGGAGAATCTATTAACCTTTTTCGTGAACTTCAGTTTACAGAATTTGATCGGAAGAATTTTCCTTTCGCAACCATGTTGAGTATTGCTGCCAATACACGGGAGTTGCGAATGGGTCAAAAACTTCATGCACAGTCCATCATGTCAACAGCTGATTCAGATGTTCTGGTGGGTAATTCTCTAGTGGACATGTATGCCAAGTGTGACAGATTTGACAAAGCAAGAAGGATATTTGTGAATCTGAGAAGTAAAAGCAGGGTTCCATGGACAGCATTGATGTCAGCTTATGTTCAGAAAGGGCTTCTGGAAGAAGGCTTAAAACTGTATGCCGACATGCGTAGAGCCAACGTTAGTACAGACCAGGCTACTTTTGCCGAATTTGGCTGTAATTTCATTGGGAAAACAGTTGCACTCTTTTGTTGTAAGATCAGGTTTCATGAATGTCTATTCTGGCAGTGCACTCTTGGACATGTATGCAAACTGTGGATCCATAAAAGATGCAATCCGAACATTTGAAGAGATGCCTGTGAGGAATGTCGTCTCTTGGAATGCATTAATCTCAGCTTATGCTCGTAATGGTGATGGCGAAGCTAGTCTAAAATGTTTTCAACAGATGGTTCTTTCTGGTTATCAACCAGATTCAATTAGCTTCCTCTGCATTTTATCAGCTTGCAGTCACTGTGGACTGGTTGACACAGGGTTACAGTACTTCAATGCCATGACTGAACTCTACAAACTAGTTCCAAAGAGAGAACACTATGCATCCATGGTCGATGCATTATGTCGAAGTGCTCGATTTGAGGAAGCACAAAATTTAATTGGTGTGATGCCATTCCAGCCCGATGAGGTAATTTGGTCGTCGGTTCTGAACTCCTGCAGGATCCATAAACACCATCACCTGGCTAGTAAAGCAGCAAAAGAACTTTTCAACATGGAGGTGCTAAGAAATGCAGCTCCTTATGTCGCCATGTCCAATATCTTGGCTGTTGCAGGCGAGTGGGAAGGCGTGGGGAGGGTGAAGAAGGCAATGAGAGAGCGTGGAGTCCGGAAGGTTCCAGCATACAGTTGGGTTGAAATCAATCACAAGGTCCATGTCTTCTCTGCCGATGACAAGAACCGAACCACCCGCGAATGAAGGAAATCTCAGAGAAGATTGATGCATTGACAGAGGACATGATGAAACAAGGATACATTCCTGATACAAGCTGCGCCCATCAGAATGTGGACGAAGATGACAAAATTGAGTCACTCAAATACCATAGCGAGCGATTAGCAATAGCATTTTCTCTAATAACCACACCAGAAGGTTCACCAATCCTAGTAATGAAAAATCTAAGAGCTTGTACAGACTGCCATGCCGCAATCAAGGTGATCTCTAAAATTGTTGGTAGGGAAATTACAGTAAGAGATTCTAGCAGGTCCCATCACTTTCGAGATGGGTTTTGTTCTTGCAGAGACTACTGGTAAACAGAAACTCATTAAAATTCATTAATTTAGCATTGACAAAACATCAAAGTTCTCCTCGCCAGGCAAGAACAAGAAGAGATCCTGTAACTAAAGGAAAACAAAAAAAAAAAAACAGAAACAACGCTTTATAATCTAATCATCAGATTTGTTCTTATTCTTCTTGCTTTTGTTGGGATTAACAACATCATCGGGGACTAGCTTGAGCAACTTCCTCTGCTTGGACTTGGCAATCTTCTTCAAAGTATTAGGGTTAGTAATCTTCTGGAGCTTAGTCCCTGACCTCAAGATATTCTCCTTCTTCTTCTTCTCCCTCTCCTCCCTGGCCTTCCGCTTCTCCACCTTGTTCCGCCGGATCTCCTCCTTCAACTCCGTCATCCTCTCCTTGTACGCCTTCTTTATCTCCTTCTCCCTCGCCCTCTCCTCGAAGGTGCTCCGCTTCCTCGTCACGTCCTTGGCCGACGCCCTCTTCTTCCTCGCCTGCTTCCAGTTCCGGCCGGACACCCTCCCCGCTATCACGCCGTCGTACGTCGGCTTCCCGAAGACCGGCTTGTTGGGGGCGTCCACCGAGGCAACGGCGGCCCTCTTCGCCGCGGGAACCTCCTCCGTTTCCATGTCCATGGCGGAAGCATCTTCGGAGGCGAGGATTTTGGATTCCGCTGCCTCGCGCTTACGCTTGTAGGTCTTGCCGCCGAAGCCTTCGTCGAGGTTTCGGAAATCGATGGTGCAAGCCATGGTTCCTGTCTTTAGGTTTTTTTTAGGTTGTCGATGAGTTGTGTGGATTTTCACAAAACCCTAAATCTTTTGCTCTCTCTTCCTTTTTGCTATTTATTGGGTAGATCGGGGACTTGCTTTGGGCCACAATTTTGCCGTGGCGGCTAGTTCTTGTTGGGCTAGGTTTCGTTTTGCGTTGTTTTCAATGGGCTGGGCTTATTGCTTTGTCATCTCTGAACCAACACGATTTGAGGCACCGGGACGTAGCGTTATCTTAAAAATGAAGATTTTCATCCAAGAACAACTTTTTTCCTTTGAAAACGTTGTTTTGATTGATGAACTATTTTGACAGTGTATCGAATGAAAAATATTTTGTTCCGAATTTTCCATGAATCCCATACCATACTTTTCCTGTAGTACTCAACTTTTTTATTATTATTATTATTTTGGATAAAACGAGAGATAAGATTCTATCAATAGTAAATCAACTCTACATGATACAGAACGGAGGGAACGCATTGTTGAGAGAGGTTATTAATCATCATGTGTAATATATCACTTCTCTATGGAATGCTTACGTTGTTTAATTAACTGCTCATTAAAATTGTTAAGCCTACCAATTAGGCATTGGTTGCAGTGGTAACTGCATTCCCCTTAAACCCTAATGTCTAGGTTTTGAGTTACAAGGGTGATGCATCGACCCACGGGGAGAGATTAGTCCGGTAGTCGACCAAGTGTTTGGCATTCGTTTGAAGGGTTGCTTTTTTTTTTTCTTAAAAAAAAATTGAATTCGTTTGATCAAAACCAAAAAATTCTGCGGAAAAGTTATAAAAACAAAATAACGGAAATGATAGTTATTGAGTAGCTTTAACAAATTTTCTATCCAGGAAATGATTTTGGTTGATAAGAATAAAAAACACAGTGGTCAAGTGGCTACAGTAGAAGAGAGAGAGTCGTGCGAAAACGCGTGCTACAGTAGAAAAAATTTCCCGATCAAGCCAGGCGCGTTTCCGGCGCGGCCAAGCATGGCCTGAGGAGATTGATCTCCCCCCGTGTGAAGCCGTGCAACCGGTCCCTTCCACCACATCGAGTCCTCGACCACCTCCCAACAGCACCTCCAGTTTGACGACGAGCAGCAACACGAGAACCATTTCCCGGTCTACCTCGGAGTTTCCCCGGCGAGGCCAAGCATGGCCTGAGGAGATCGATCTCACCCCATGTGAAGCCTTGTTACCGGTCTCCCCCACTAAGAATCGGCCTCACAATGCCAGGCCCAACTTGAAGACGCAAGATACCCCACGCGCCGCGCCTGCAGCGCGCGTGCCGCTGTCTACCGCCACTGCTTCGGTCGTCGCGGACATGAGCGAGCCACCGGAGGACATGGAGTCCGATGCTGACGACTCTAACCAGACCCGCCACCAACTATCGAACGGCAGCCCAGTCCAATGTCGCCGATCCCGTTCACGAGACCGGCGAGCCGCTCCATCCATCACCGACGACCGACGCCACCCATCGCCCCCTCCTTGGGCGACGCTGCAGCTGGCAGCCTCTCCCCCGGTGGTATCCAACCCATCCTCCGCCTCCACTGTGAGGGCAGGCGAGAACACTACCACTGCCGTGCACGTTGAAGCCCGAGCTCCACCGGCACCAGTGGTGAAACCACCTCATCCAGCTAATATGTTTGTCCTCGAACCCACCAGCACATCCCCACCACACCCGTTGGCCGTGCACACACCCGAGAATGCAGATACCGACGTTCTCATGGAGGCCGAGCGCCCCTCTTATTGAGACTCATTTCTGACTGGGGCCATTCCCCTATACCAAGTAGATCCTTGGGATGTAGAAGGCGAAGCCGAGTTCGACGAGGGTGACCTGATTGTCTCTCATACGAATGGAGTGGCAAATCTAGAACTATCCGATCCATTCAAAGCTCGCCTGGATAAGCCATGGGAAAATGCTGTGATAGTCAAATTGTTCGGCCGTCCCATTGGTTTCAAAGCGCAGCACACTAATTTACAGACTCTTTGGAAACCATATGGACCGTTCAAAATCGTAGACCTGGAAAATAACTTCTATGTGGTGCATTTCTGGGAAGAGAAGGATTACCTTCATGCCTTGACAGACGGACCATGGCTCATATACCGCAGTGTGCTTAGTGTCCAACCTTGGACACCTAATTTCCGTGCGTCCACCGGCAAGATTGACTTGGTAGTGATGTGGATCCAGTTTCCCGACTTTCCCACCAACCGCTACCACTCCAGGATTCTCCGTCAACTGGGTAACATGGTGGGCAGGACAATTAGACTTGACGGTAACTCCTCTAATCCTAGTAGAGTAAAATTTGCTGGAATAGCTGTGTGCCTCGATTTAACAAAGCCATTGCCAGGGACAGTACACTTGGAAGATGAACCCTTAAAGGTAAGCTACGAAGGCTTGCCCGATATATGTTATATGTGTGGGAAACTTGATCATAATGTGTTAGGTTTCCCGGATGCTCCGCATTCACAAAATGAGATAATAGCGCCATCAGCTACAGGTTTGATGGCATCTGAGCGGCCGGTTGCCATGTCTGGGGACGGACGGGGTGAATCGATGAATGCGCCTAAATTCTCGAGACGTCCACCCCGACGCCAAATCCCGAGTAATCAGGTTCCTACATTGTCCCACAACCCTGTCCACCCACCCAACCGATTTCACCTTCTGAGTAATGCTCGGCCTGATGTCCAAACACCGGTTTTCCCCCCCAGCCCTAATAAACCCCCCCTAGCTACACCAACCTTACCTAATGTCCTACCAGTGGTGTCTTCTGTTCCAGATCCTCCCCCACTACCACTACACCCCATTGAGAGCCAACCCTCTCCCGACCAACCCCCTACCTTACCTTCTCTTCTAGACTTTCTCGGGGAGGGGTCTATTAAGAAAACCAAAAGCAAACTTCACAACCGTATCCAGAAGCAAACCACGAAGAAATTTCAACCTGTGAAAATTTCCAAACTCACAAAGGATAATTCCAAAAGACAAACCCTTCGAGAAGTATCCAATGCCCAACCCCCCAGCCTACCCCTGATCTTTCCCGACCTCCCACTGGGCCTCTCCTATCTACAGCTCCTATCTCAACCATTTACCCACTCGTCTCCTCCGAAAACCAACCCCCGACCTCATAAACCCAGAATCACACAGCTGTGGTTCTGGGAGAAGAGTGCCACAGCATGATTTTCTCTCCTGGTGCGTCCAGCTCCAAGATGGATGTGGATCGGTGGACGGTGCCTCCCTAACCTCACTGACCGATCTACTCCCCCGAGCTTGTATGTTACCTGTATCAGATTCACCTCAGCCCGATTCTTGGACTGTTTCTAGTGTTTTGTATGATTTGGGATTTTGATATATCGTCATGTATTGTTCCGTTTGGTCCATCATGTTTTCTTGTATAAGATAGAAGTCGAATTGAGCTAACGACTTCTAATCATGTATTAAGCTCACGTATATTTGATTAATATACTTCCCGGTTTCGACCAAAAAAAATTTTCTATCCAGTAATTCTGCATCCAAAAAGTTACAAGCTTTAAAAAAAACTTTGCCTATAGACTAAGAAACATTTCAATACAATATTCAAGGACCTTTATTGTTATGAATAAGGCCCAACCAGTAGCATCGAAGGCCCAAGAGAGTGGCAACCCAGCCCAGCATCCAAGTGAATAAACCAGAAGAAATGCACCTAGAAGGTTACGCACTGGATACAATCACAGCCGGGCAACACAGCTGTGAAGTTGGTTGCAAGAAAGATGGGAGAGCTGGCTATATAACAGGGTAGCGCCAATATTGTTAGATAGAAGAGTATTGTTAAGGAATTTCTCTGTTCTCACCCCCTTCTTTATTTTTCCTTGTAATCACTAAAACTCTCCTTGTATCAAGGAAGTTTTCCCCTTACTATCATCAATATCAATCACTCCTCTAGGAGTTTATCCTTGTATTTGTTGCCGTGAAAAGCTTTCACTACATTGGTGCTTTCATTGACTCTTTGCTTCGATGGCAGAGGGCGATTGTTACGCGAGTTTGGAGGCATCTGTGGAAGCTCTTCATGAATCACAAACGCAATTGTGTACGGCTGTGGTGAATATCAAAGAGTTGCTCCAGCAGGTCGCAGACAAGTTATCTTCCTTTCCATAGCAGAAGCTCAACCTTCAACTGATATTGCTCCCTTCACAACAGAAGCCACACTTCCTGCCGATTCTGCTCTTGATTATAGCCTTTTGGATCTCCATCAACCAACTGCTCTTGAGGTGTCATGTTTGCATAAACACAAACACTTGGTGGGCGCGGATTCTTTGTCAGCGAGAATTTCATCAAGCGTGAGTACAATGCAGCCTAATGTTGCGACCTTGCTAAACATTTTTCCAGCCTATGCTCATCTGCGTGCTCTTGATCTTGGTAAATGGCTTCATGCTTATGTAGACACGCTCCACTATTATGATGAAAAGTATAACCAGAATTACAAGTGCCAAGCTATACCTCAATTTCTTTTTCTTGTTGATTATGGTGATCCGTGGGCTTCTTGGGAACCGGAGACACTAGCTTCTTCCTTTGTTGTGGTTATTCATGCTTTTGGGCTAAAGGAAGTACCAGATTATTGTGCTATTTCTTATAATATAGTGGCAGGCAACTATTTTAATAGTGGTAATGGTTATCCGATATATGGCTTACTCAATGTGGCTAATATCCATCAGTCGGTGCAGAATCACATAGTTCCCTTGTTCCACCTCAGGGCTAAACACATCCATTATGCCTTTGTCATTGTTAGCAGCGAGAAACCAAAATCTTGTGTTGGTACTGTGAAGATGGAAATCATTGCTATCCAAGATAACCTTGTGATTACTAATTTTTCTATAGTAACGATTCAAGGATGGAGTATAGGTTTGAGGGTTCTGTGGTTGGCTGCACTTGGTCTTGGCCATATTGCTAATATTAAATTTTGCCATTAATTTGTTTATCGTGTTGAATATATTAACTGGCAGGGAGAGGCCTCTTTATTCAACCAAGTGCCATTAATGAGTTTTTGTAGATTTTATGCTACAAAATCTATGGCTACCTTTTATCGACTACAATTGTTGGTCTCTCCACTTCGTGAATGCAAACAACCCTCCCCAGAATTGTTGGATTACCAACAGCGCATACATTCTGATCCTACTACTACTTCAGGCTTTCGGTTCAAGGACGGTTTGGTATTATTCAAGGACAGATTTGTTACTCTTGCAAATCCTTTTCTTCAGGTGCAGTTGTTTCGTGAGTTCCATGACTCTCTGCTGTTAGAACAATAGCCCTATGCTAGAGGGGGGGTGAATAGCGTTTATCGGACTAATATGAAATAAGCAGGAAATAAATGCGGAATTAAAACAATTGAAGGACACAAGCAATTTATCCTGGTTCACACACACACTACTTGTGTGGCTAATCCAGTCCTTCAAGAGACTCTCTTGAAGATTCCACTATCTACGTTAAGCTTACGGGTGCTTAACAAACTGTTTATAACCTAGGAATTCTAATCACAAGAATCCTAAACCTGAGAGTTCAAGTCACATGAACCTCAACACTCTTGCTTGAAGATACCTCACTTCAAGACTTCTCACACAAGAAGATATACCCTCTTCCTATGAATCTCAACAAGGGAACTAACCTTCCTTAAGGTGTATGAATACACAATTCAATCACTCAAACAAAGATCTCTCACAAGAGCAGATATGAGTATACAGAATTAAGCTCTAAAAGGCAACTCTCAAATCCTCAATAGGATATTGGCTCAATTTAAATTTGGATGAATGTATGAAATGAATGCTTGAATGTAGAGAGTTGATTTTTACTAAATCAGACCTGAAAATGCTCAATTTGTAGCCCTGAAAAGTTATGTGGCCGTTTGGAATCCACTTAAGAAACACCATTAGACAAGACATAGTGGATACAGAAAAGTTGTCAAAAATAACGGTCATAACATCGATGTTTGAAGGTGCAACATCGATGCTTTGTCCAGTAAATTTGAATTATTGGACTAACGGTAACTAAAACATCGATGATCTCCAACCCAACATCGATGTTATTTTGATTCTGTGAAAAATCCTTTAAAGCATCATGTGAAGAACATCGATGTTTTATAAACCAACATCGATGTTATTTTGCTTCTGTGAAAATGTGATGAAAGCTGATCGTTGAAGAACATCGATGTTTAGTTTTACAATATCGATGTTATTTTGCTTCTGTGAACAAGAGTTAAAGATCCAATTTGAAGAACATCGATGTTCTAAATCCAACATCGATGTTTTGCTCAAGTAAAAATATTTTCAAAAGAAACGGTCATGAGAACATCGATGTTTAGGAAGCCAACATCGATGTTCTGAGCCTTCTGCCAATTTTTTTTGGAAAATTCTTTGAAGGCAGGAACATCGATGTTTAGATGACAACATCGATGTTTTTGAGCTACTGCCAACTTTTGGAAAAATGGTTGAAACCAAGAACATCGATGTTTGGGATGCCAACATCGATGTTATTTTCCTACTGCCTGTTTTGGAAACTTGTTTGAAGACAGAACATCGATGTTTGAAAACACAACATCGATGTTATTTACTCAGAAAGCATTTTTGTAAATGAGCAAGAATTATGTGATGCATGAACAAGGTTGTTTTAATTTTGAGCCAAAGCCCTAGAAAAGTTGAGTGTTATACCTTGTACATTTTATGAATCTAACTCTTCTTTTCTTGGCTCTTCAAATCTTGTGCTCTTTCACTTTGATCCTCTGCTCTTTATTTGTTTCTTTTGCTTGAGGATTGGTTTGACTTCATTTCTTTTTGCTTCATCTTTGTCATGATCTGGATTTGGTTTGTCGATTATCAAAACCTGTAATGAACCATGAGTTCTAACAATTTCCCCCTTTTTGATAATGACAAACAACTAGAAGTATATGCCAATATTTATAACAACAACTCCCCCTATATTTTTCAAATAATGATTCCCCCTATTTTGATGCATATACTTCTCTTCTTATCTTCCCCCTTTTGGCATTAGCAAAAAGAAATGATGATGTGCAATAACAATGTTAGCATATTATCTACACATATACATTTCTATGCTTGTTCCCCCTATCTTGTTGCCTTTAGGAAGGGGAGTACCTGCAAAGCAAAATTAGGGGAGCCTCCGATGCTCAAGTCAGTAATGTTCAAAAAGAGATATGTGAGGAATGCATAGATTACATTAATGTAGAGTCAAGTATGCCAAGTTCAGTTCGAATTCGAAAGTATGACTCTTTGTCTAAGGGTTTTGTGAAAATGTCAGCTAGTTGAGATTTTGTTTCAACGAATTCAATAGCTACATCTCCCTTGAGAACATGATCCCAAATGAAGTGATGCCTAATATCTAAAAGTTTTGTTCTAGAATGAAGAACAGGGTTCTTCGTCAAGCTTATGGCACTTGTGTTATCACATTTAAGAGGCACATGACTAAGGCTTAGACCATAATCTTTTAGTTGTAGTTTCATCCAAAGAATTTGTGCACAACAACTTCCAGCGGCAATGTATTCCGCTTCGGTGGTAGACAATGCAACACTAGCTTGTTTCTTGCTAAACCATGAGACTAAGGAGCTACCTAGCAAATGACATGTTCCACTAGTGCTTTTTCGGTCTAATTTGCAGCCTGCAAAATCAGAGTCGGAATAACCTTCTAGATGATGTGTAGTGCCTTTTGGATACCATAAGCCAACATTTATTGTGCCTACAAGGTATTTCATTAATCGTTTTATAGCCTTAAGATGAGACTCTTTAGGACAAGATTGAAACCTTGCACATAAACAAACACTAAACATGATATCCGGCCTACTTGCCGTAAGGTAAAGAAGTGATCCGATCATACCTCGATATTTCTTAATGTCAACTTCAATACCTTTCTCATCTTTGTCTAAATGTATGAAAGTGCTCATTGGTGTGGCCATTTGCTTGGAGTTGTCCATGTCAAAGCGCTTGAGCAGCTCTTTGCAATACTTGGATTGGGAGATGAATGTTCCTTCCTTCATTTGTTTGACTTGTAAACCGAGGAAGAATGTCAACTCATGGATCATGGACATCTCAAACTCACTGGTCATCATGTTAGAAAATTCCTTCCACAAAGACTCATTAGTGGCACCAAAAATAATATCATCTACATAAATTTGAACCAAAAGAATGTTATGATGTTTGTTCTTAATGAATAAGGTGGTGTCAACCTTCCCTCTATTGAATCCATTATCCAAAAGAAATTTACTCAAACGTTCATACCAAGCTCTTGGAGCTTGTTTGAGACCGTAGAGTGCTTTCTTGAGTTTGAAAACATGATCGGGAAATGTATGATCTTCAAAGCCAGGAGGTTGAGCAACATATACTTCCTCTTGGATGAAGCCATTTAGAAATGCACTTTTGACATCCATTTGATAAAGTTTGAAATTCATAGATGATGCAAATGCAAGCAAAAGACGAATGGCTTCTAGACGTGCAACAGGTGCATATGTTTCTTCAAAATCAATTCCTTCTTCTTGATTGTATCTTTTTGCTACCAACCTAGCTTTGTTTCTAGTTATTACGCCGTTTTCATCTCGTTTGTTTCTAAACATCCATTTTGTGCCAATTATTGTATGATCAATGGGCCTTGGAACTAATTCCCAAACATCATTACGTTTGAATTGATTTAGCTCTTCTTGCATGGCCAAGGTCCAATGTTCATCATTAATTGCTTCAGAAATGGTTGTAGGCTCAATTTGTGAAACAAATGCAATGTGCCCTATGTTATCTCTAAGAGAATTTCGAGTACTTACTCCGCGGTTGATATCACCTATTACCGTGTCAAGGGGATGATCTTTGGACTCTCGTCATGCTCTAGGTAACTCTTGGTTGATACCAACCGTTGTTTCTTGCATGTCTTCTACTGGGCTTGGTTCTTCGTGTTGAGATGCAGCCTCTATTTCTTGTTGAGGTGTAGGTTCGGTTGAAGTGCCTCCTTTCTTTCAAATGTTGTCTTGCATATCTTCTTCTTCCTGATCATCCAATGACATCTTCTCAAGTGTACCTATAAGATCATCACAGAAATCCTTTCTCGCCGAGCGAGTATTATTCTCTGAAAATACAACATGAGGGGACTCCTCAACACTTAAGGTTTGTTTGTTAAAAACTCTATACGCTTTGCTGCGCAATGAATAGCCTAGAAAGATGCCTTCATCAGATTTTGCATCAAATTTTCCCAAATTGTCTTTTCTATTATTATGCACAAAACATTTGCAGCCAAAGACTCTAAGATGGGAAATATTTGGCTTTCTTCCCTTGTATAATTCATAGGGTGTTTTCATGAGTAATGACCTAATAATTGCTCGGTTTAACACGTAGCAAGCCGTACTTACTGCATCAGCCCAGAAATACTTAGGAATATTAGCCTCATTGAGCATAGTTCTTGCCATTTCCTCAAGACACCGATTTTTGCGTTCAACAACGCCATTTTGTTGTGGTGTCCGAGGGGCTGAGAAATTATGCTCAATGCCATGTTTATCACAAAAAGCTGAAAAATGATTGTTTTCAAATTCTCCTCCATGATCACTTCTAATGCAAGCAATTAAACAACCTTTTTCATTTTGAACTTTCTTAAGAAAGCTCTTGAATGTATCATATGCTTCACTTTTATGAGTAAGGAATAAAGTCCAAGTGAATCTAGTATAATCATCCACAATAACAAAAGCATAATAGTTCCCTCCAAAACTTTTAATTTGTGAGGGACCAAAGAGATCCATGTGCAAAAGTTGAAGTGGTCTAGATGTTGAGACAATGTTTTTAGAATGAAACGAAGCTCGCACTTGCTTCCCCTTTTGACATGCAT
>JAKUCV010005233.1:1890-43826 GCA_028386065.3 Turnera subulata
AAAAAAAAAAAAAAAAGCTTGTTGTTAAACCCGACCACTTGAACCAGGATAACCAGCATCCGAAGGCCAATTTGAAATTTTAACCATTTCAGCTTGTAGTCTCCAAAAACCCGGCTGGGTCATGGCGGGTTCCCCGGGTTTTCCAGATTTTTGTAACTCGGTTGAAAGTTACAACTTTTTTCTATGCTAGAAGAGTATCCCAGTCGACTACCGGACTAATCTCTCCTCGTGGCTCTACGCGTCACCCTTGTGAGGTGGGACCACTACTAATAGCGCATTTTCCATATACCCGCTTTTACGAGGACTTGAAACCTGAACCTTGGAGTTTAAGGGGAATACGCTTTACCATTGCAATCAATGCTAATTGGTAAAAACAAAAAGCTAGAACTTTAAGAACCCTTACATTAATTTAAGGTTTTGATTAACTTCGTCATTTGATATACTAAAGTAGAGATACAAATAGATTTCTTTCTTAAAAAAAAAATAAAGATATGTATTGATATTACACAGGATTTAAAGATGTGTAATTTTATTTTATTGAGATTAAGACTAAGGAAATAATTATCAATGGGAGGTTGTTAGATATCAAACGCTGTTCTTGTTCTAGTTTGTTGTTGTTATAGTTTTCTTTGAATTTTTTCTTTTATCTAAATTAAGGCTCTGCGTGTGCAAGTGAGTTTTGTTTAGTGTCAACACAAGTAAGTTTTGCTCACTCTCAACACAATTTTCCTGTGTAACCAAGTTGCTTAGTGTTGCGCATTGTTCAAAGTAGGTGAAAATATATCAGAAAGAAGGAAGCTAAGGTTTTTCTAAGTAAAGATATGTTTTTTTTTCTCTTCCCTTGGGGTACTTATACTCTATTTGGGGTATGTACGATCTAACGGCCTTTCACGTTGCCTTGATCTAACGGTTGAGAAGAGGTTCTCATTGTCAAGTTTCCTGCCAGCTAGTAGCTTATGGGAGCCTTCTTTACAGTGGGCTGGACCGCACATCTTCGTAGACTTCTCGTATGGGGTTTGGTTAACTGTAGATGCATTGAGCTTCGTTGTGTGTAAAGCCTGTATCGTTTGGACCCACTTTTAGGCTGACCATATCACATATAGCTTTAAGCGTTTTTAACAATACCACCTTGTAAGAAAAAAATTGTTTTTTAACAATACCACCACCCCTCGTGGTCAGATATATAACATTACCACATTAAAAGAGATGAATTAAATCTTGATTTATTGGTCTATGTACATTTTCTTAACGTTGATCCCAAATCAAACATCTTTTTTTGGAGAATATGACGAATTTATTGCTTAAACTGATGATGACAAAGGCCGTGGAGTCAAAACTCAAGCAGCATCGTTAGCTAACAACATTAAACAAGCCCTGGAGGTTGAACAAGGTGAGATACACCTAAAGGAAAAGTGAAAGCCAATTTGGCTAAAAAATCAGCACAACCATTCACCTCTCTCAAGATAAGACGAATATGAACCTGCCAATTCCGTTGAAGGAGCTCCTGAACAGCCCTAATAAGAGCAGAATGACTCTTAGTCCGCACACCCTGCAGCTGCAGTTCGTCAAGAACGCATTTAGCATCCACCTCCACTTCAAGTTGCCTAAAACCCAACTCCCAAATCAAACATTCTTAAAATCCACTGTCATAAAACAAAATTGATACCTTGAATCCTAGATGTATTGTTTCCGCAAAATCATTAACTTCGTTTCTAAATAAATGTTTCTTAATTATATGTTCCTCAATCCAGAAGCTTGAGATTTTTTTTTTTTGTTTTTGAATTCATATCAAAAGGTTGTTGGGAGGAGTGGATGCTTCCCTGCCTACGCTTAGCGTTTGAATGTTTATATTGGAAGATCGACCATCTGAAGCTTAATCATAATTGTGAATATGCACAGTTGGAAGATTATGTAGCGTCCATGAGAGTGATTCCCGTTCAAGTGAAAGTGATGGAGGATAAAGTTGAGAATATAGTAGGCTAGAATACAATCAAAGCTAGCTAGAATTTGGAATCCTCCTGAGGGTTTATTGGGATCCAATAAAAAGAAAAAACATAAATACAGTAATTTTATTGAACAAATATGGTAAGCCATCCTCCAAACTAGGAGTACTTATGATACTTTATAAAAGAGGAAACTTTCTTAGGTCATCCCCAAAATTAAGTCTTATAACTCTAGAAATTCTCTATCAACTCCAGTTTCTTTAAATAGTTCTATTAGAAAAGTCCTTTTGTTAATTATGGATGTTAAATTAAAATTCTTTTGTCCCTCAAATGATCTTAAATGCTTGTTATAGTCTCACTTATCATAATTCAAATTAATTAAGTCCTTAAATTTTAAAAATTGTAAATCATAAATCTTAAATCCTAAAATTATAAACCGTAAACACTGAATCTTATTCTTGAAACCTAAAATCTTAAGCTTTACTTCCTAAAACCTAAAATATTAAGTCGTAAAAAGTTAAATATTAATTCTAAACTCCAAACCTTAAAATTTAAAAACCTATACTTTAAATTTTTAAAATTCAAAACATATGTATAATTTGACCAACAAAGATGCGGTTTTGTGATCTTATATTTTGGAAGAGTACTAATTATCATAATTCATAATAACTACATAAGACAAACATATCCTAAAAGTAATAGAAGATATTATAGAAGTATGAAGTATGTGATATTTGTTGGCCTAAATATTTATGTACTACATAACGGTTAAATACCCATATACCACGTATGTATAGATTTGAAAAGGGCCTATACGAGTTGCTAAACTTATAATGGACCCAAATTATCTTAAAAAAAAGATTTATATTAGCGATTCAACCTAAATGTTTAGACTTCCCTCTCATTGGGACTAATTCCTTCAGAATTTTGAAATATGAAAAAAATAAGAGGTTAAATAGAATGAAAATCCAAACATCCTGTAAAGATGTGTGTATCTAAGGACAATATAGATTTTTATTTGTCATTTTTGTTTAAATTTCGTATTCGCTAGGTTCATGCTGCATGTTCACAACATTTAAACAATTTAATAAAGAATAATAACATGCATTCTCAAAAAAATAAATAAAGAATTAATTTTTTTTTGTCGAAATATTAATAAAGAATAATAACATGCATGTACAGAGTATGATTAAATTTTCTGACATCGCCTCCTGAAGCATTGTTTGCTTGATTGGATGCGTGTGCACATTTGTGCCTTTACATTTCTGCTGCTACCTTTTTACTGTATATGTTACTAAATCTTCCAGCAAATTCTAGCACTGATCCGAGATGTTTGAAGTGGTTACTTTTTTTTCTTTCCATAAAGCTAGCAATCATCTGCTAAAATATAATTGTAAAAGTTTTTTAAAAAATTATAATTTTTTTATGACATATTGGTGACGCTATTTTCAGCGTGTGATGTTTCTTAATGTTGGATAAAATTAATTTGAAGAAGTAATAAATCTCCAAGATGGTCTGTGGTGGGAGGAATGGGATGGTGATTGGTTCCTTTTTGTTTCTCTTTTCTTTTTCCAGATTCCTGATCAATTCAGGCCATATTCTTCACATCTTTCTTTCTTTTTATGCCTTTGGATTTGTGAGATCTCCTCTCCTAATGGGTCCCCGTAAAGAATAATAATTGATGAGACACAACTTTGCTTAAATGACTTTCGATTCACCGGACCTTCTCCTACTGACCTTAAAAAAAAAAAAATCATAAAATACGAGGCGATTGGCATCATCCCAGAATCTCCTTTACCTATTACGGAATATAATAAAGGGAACAAAGAAGGCCTTCAAAGTACAGCAGCAGCTGGTTAAAGAGAAAGGTACTTACATGATCAATGCTCTCTTCCCTTTCTTTTCTTGTTTTTCAAACATTCGGGCCACACTTCCCATGAAAAACACTTTGTCCATCGTTTATATTCCTTTCTTTGAACATCAACAACTATATGAGCTTGCAGTGCACCACGGCAAATTATATATAGTCTTATTTTTTCTGTACACAAAGCAGATGCTTGCTTGGGAAGAACTTGCTGTTATAACGTAACTGGACCTACCACTCATTTGGGTCCACCCGCACTTTGTCTTAAAGCTAGCTTAAGGATCTTATATTACGTACTAATAATATATATGCAACATTGATCTTAACTCATCTATGATGCTGGCCAGTAACAAAACATGCGTAGTGGACTTTTTAATGTACCTCTATTACTACTTGCGGTTGCGGTTGCATTGCCTAATTTTGCTGCTCCTATACATATAGTCATAGTCAACCCATTGAAATCTTTCAGTGATAGTATAGGTAAGCAAGACAAGCAGACAAGCTCGAGGACTTTAATATATAGTACTTGTTCTTGCTGCTTTGTTATTGGATAGATTAAGAGTATGACTTTACTCTTCTAATTCCTAGTTTAAAATACTTATATGGTATCTAATCTTGATCACCCTTTGAATCCTGGGAAAGTGAATGCAGGAGGAGACCAACTGATTGCATGGCACTGAGATGGCAATTCTTGGGAGGTCAATCATTGGATTTTGATTCCATCGATCAAAACCTCATGACCGCAACCCAAGAAATCACAAGCATCAATCTCATTTAATTGACTTCCACGATATGTTGTTGGCCATTTTGGCTTTCCTTTTTCCTTTCTCCTTTTTTTTTCTACGTGAAAAATTTCTTCTCTCATTTCCATTATAGATATGGATTACAGACTTAAAGCTAACGTCCCCTTTGGAATATTTTTCTTTAATGGACTTTTTATGCAGAACGAGTCTGGTTGATTGCTTTCATATTAAAAAGAAGTTTTTGGCCACAAATATGTGGACCTTTTAGTCATTTCATGAATGTCCATCTTTTTCATTTTATTATTTTTATTATTAGTTTTTTTTTAGGGTGCACGGACACAAACACAGAGGAGGTGGAAAATTATTTTCATGGATTCGGTCTGTGAATAAGTACCGGCAGATTTCTTTGTGTCGCTTTGTATCACAGCCTCCTTGAGATGCTCATGTTTGTTCAGTTTCAGCTTGTTTTGACAGTTGTTTAATTGCTCTGTATCACATCCATTGCCATTGCCTCGTCATTTACTTTTTACATGTTCGAACAATTCAATTTGGGTCATTATAAGAAAAGAACAAAAAAATATCAAAAGCTAGAGGAATCAATTATGGTGCAAGAAAACTTGGTTTCTCTTTAGATGCTTCATTTTTTTCACAGATTCCATTGGATTTATATGAGGCAAGAAAACAAGGATTGGTTGGCCGATACATACCGCAAAAGGGCAGGTTTCTATTCATTGATGGTCATATTTGTGGCATTATATGCTGTGGTGGGATAAATCATATTTGGAGGCCCTATTATATTGACAGTTGTGTAAATGCCGGGGGCCTAAGATTCCATTCTATGTATAAGTGGATAACAATACACACATATGTCTTCTTCTGAATTAATTTCCTGGCTAGAAACTGTATTATGTGCTGATTACAGTGGAAGATTTTTTATCCCTGATTTTGTCTTAAGATTGATGAATTTGATTCACCTTTTTCAAGAGTACTTTACAAGGGGGAAAAAAAAGAGAAACATGGGTCCTAAAATCTAAGGCTAGATTCTTTGATTCTTCCAACCCTACAAAGAACAAAAAGAATCTGCCAATGACACTTCACCCTGCACAAAAAAGATAGTAATAAGAGGAAAAGGAAATGAGAAAGGAAGACCCATTCAGTTTTCGTCCTCCATAATACCATCAACTAAAATGTGATTTATCTTCAAAGCTCATCGCTTATTGTTGTTGGAAAGGAAAGTTGCACCCATTATTCATGATGGTGGGGCTACCTAACTAGGCAGGGAATCAAGCAAAGGGGGAGGAGGGTAGGGGAAACAACAAGATAAAAACAAACCATACACTTTTCCTCTTTCGCTCCTTTTGAGACTCTCAAATTGAAGTGTGTTGCTTTCTTTCTTCCTTCCTCTCCTTTTTTTTTTTTTTATGCGCTGCATCATACTATTAGATTCTCTTCCACCCTATTTCAAGTCAAAGAAGAAAGAAAAATATTTCCAAAAAAAAAGAAAGAAAAAGAAAAGGTAATATGAAATTGAAGAGGAGGGTTGGAGAAAGGAAGAGTCACAGCTCACCGCATATATTCCCCTCCAACATAACCCCACTTATGTTTCCAGATATGGAGTGAGAACATTTTTTTTTTTTTGAACAAGGGAGTGAGAACATAGGACAACCCAACAGCTCCAAAATTATAAAAGAGAACTGAACTAAAACACATCTGCCACATACACATGAGCTCGTTATAGCTACAAAGGGTGAGAACTCATATTTATGTTTCAGCCTTCAACTTGTCTTCCTTCCACAAAACAGACATGGGTGTGCACAGTCAAAACATGAACTTGGTCTTGTCCACTGATGCAAAGCCTAGGCTAAAATGGACTCAAGAACTCCATCAGCGGTTTACTGAAGCAGTCAACCAACTTGGTGGTCCAGAGAGTGAGTTTGTTTGTCATCTGTAACTTCAACCATTCTTCAATTTTCTTGCCCGATCTCCCCATTTTTTAATCAGAGTTTCTAATCTTTTCAATGTCTACTTCCTATGGGCGGCAGAGGCAACGCCAAAGAGTCTGATGAGGGTGATGGGCATTCCGGGACTTACTTTGTACCATCTAAAGAGCCATTTACAGGCATTTTACCTTCTCTATACATGATTAGTTCAATCCATTTTGTTTTGATCAGTACTCCAGAAAATAAATCCTTGTTCTTCTCTGTTTGCCATTCTTATTGCAGAAGTACAGGCTAGGAAAGAGCCAGCAGTCGCATTCCGGCAATGACAATAAACAAGAAGGTGATCAGTTGTTCTGAATCGGATACACAGTGTAATAAGGTTTGGTCATTAATTTAGACTATGATAAGTTGTTGATCATGACCTTTGATGCAGATTACAAGGAGATCCAAAGCAGTGACGATGGTTCAAGTATGGTGATCGGTGAAGCTAGCCATAATTCAATCAACGAGTAATACTTATATCCTATCTTTATAGTCTTCTTTTCCAAGAATTTGGATTGAAATAATTGTAACTAAGAGATCTCTAGTCGTCTTTTATTTACAGAAGCTTGCAGATCTCTCAAGCTCTACAAATGCAAATGGAAGTGCAGAGAAAGCTTCATGAACAGATCGAGGTATATATAGGATCAAAGAAACATTAATAATATTCTCCATCAGCTTTCACCACCTGTTTGTCTCTCTCAGGAATTACAGAATCCCATTTCAATTCTACGTACTTTCAGGTGCAGAGGCATTTGCAGCTTAGAATAGAAGCTCAAGGGAAATACTTGCAGACAGTATTGAAGAAAGCACAAGAAACACTGTCTGGGTATAATTCTTCCACAGTTGGCATAGAACTCGCAAAAGCTGAACTCTCTCGGTTGGCTTCCATGGTTAACGCCGGATATCCCAGCTCTTCAATCTCAGAATTGACAGAAACAGGGCCTTCTTCCTTGCAAGCTACAGAGGAGGGGCCTAAACGGATGAGAAGCACAGTGTGTTCTATGGAAAGCTCCTTAACATCATCCGAGAGTTCAGGGAGGAAGGATGATCATATGCTACAAAACAATGAGCATGGCAATGCCAGTAAACCCAACATTGCTTCTATTGAGCTCCCTTTAATGGATGTTCACCCACAAGACAGGCTATGGAATGGTAGTGATTCAAGCAATGAAGGGAAGAAGAGAAATGCTGGTATCATTACATGTGATGGTATTAGTATAGAGCAGCCACTGCCCAAACGATGGAAATGTGGTGACCAATTGAGAAAGTCCAGGTTATCGGGGACATTTGACCTCAATACCCTATATCAGAACGATATAGAATTGGCTCCTAATGCTTTAGACTTGAACTGCAACGGCATTGAACAGCTTAGTGGGCACCTTTAGAGTATAGAGCCTTTATATATACTGGGAGGGCTTTAATTAGTGTTATATATATATAGTGGTTGCAGCAAAGTTATTTCATAGGGTTAACTTTTGTTCATATACTATGTATATCGATGTATGGATTCCCTAAAAACCTTAAAAGTAAGTATATCCGTTAAGAAAGATGATAAAATATAGAAATATGGTGTGCATATAACTGTTGTTATGGGTTTGAAAGATGGTTTCTAGATGCCAAGACCAAGGATAGGAGGTTAAGGTGAACAAGTGGCAACAGAGGTTTCTAAATGACACCACTTTTAGAATCTGACCACTTTTGATGAATACACAGAACTACTATAGTACTATTAGCAATGCATGTTGGTTCCATTGAAGATATTTTGCATTCCCTGCTGACTTCAAGTACAACTTACCATTCCGGATTAATGCGCGACTCATAATTCCAAATATGTGTATTTATACTTACAGAACATCACTCAAAGATCAAATCTTGTGAATCAAAGTTATTACAATAAGGATTCTGCTCCTGTTCATGCTCCCCAACCTGGAATCTTCACTAAATCTGGCAAGAGCTAAGTGGAGGGGATATCTTAGTGACACGCATCCCACTAATCTTTTAAAAATTAATAATTAAGAAAGAGTATTTAACGAGAGTCTAAAGGAAAAAAGGAAAAAGAAAAGGCAAGAGCAAGAAATCATCACAACAACAGCAAAATCATTAAGCATCCAACAGAAACTGAATCATTAGCTGCACCATGCGTATGCTTAAGGACATTAATGCTCAAGGAACTCAAAGTCCACTTTTGAAGCTAGGCCTGCAATAGCTCAATAATTAAACAGGGTAACATAAGCAAGCTCATTAATGGTCAGCGTCGGTTGACAATCTTTATCTCTTCTTAAGCAAGCTCAATGCATTGGAAATTCGTAAGCAGCAGCAAATGGAGATTCAACGCATGGTGCATTTCCATGGACTTTTTACAGCTTTTCTCTTTCTACTTGTCAAATCAACCATACCATCTTCACTGCCTCAAGGTATGCAGGATAGCTATTTACCTATGGTGTAGAAGTTTCCATTTAGAAGCTGAGAGAATGATACTAATGGCTTGTTTCCTCTCTTTCAGGAAAAAGCCTCCCTTACATGACTTCAGATGTAGAAGAGGTTTCTGGAAAGTCCTTTGATTACATTATTGTCGGGGGAGGCACTACCGGCTGTCCCCTGGCGGTAACCCTTTCAGAGAGATACTCTGTGCTGCTAGTGGAGCGAGGAGACGCACCCTATGCCAATCCCCAGGTACAGGACAAGAAGTACTATGGTTTGCCATTGATCCACACTGACAAATTTTTGTCCGTGGCTCAAAGCTTCACATCCAAAGATGGAGTCATGAATCATAGAGGAAGGGTGCTGGGCGGATCATCAGCCATAAATGGTGGGTTCTATAGTAGGGCTAGTGATGATTTTGTCAAAAGAGTAGGGTGGGATGAAGAGCTTGTAAAAGAGGCTTATGAATGGGTGGAGTCTAAAGTAGTTTACAAGCCAATGTTAACAATGTGGCAATCTGTAGTGGAATTTGGCCTTCTAGAAGCTGGGATTCTGCCTTACAATGGCTACAGCTTGGAACATATAGAGGGAACAAAGATTGGTGGGACTATCTTTGATGAATATGGAGTCAGGCATACCTCAGCTGATCTTATTGGGGCAGGGAATCCAGTAGATGTAACAGTGCTTTTGAATGCAACTGTCAATAACATCATTTTCCAAGGTAATGGTTAGAAATTGCATTTGCTACGTGTATTAGTAGAAACAAATTTTCATTGATCTTTTTGCAAACATTGCACAAATAACTACTGTGTTGAGTTGAGTTATTGCTTCTGTCCATATAATGCAGCTAAGGGAAATGAGAGCAGAGCTCGTGGCATTAGGTTCATCAAGAGCGACGGCAGCACAGATCAAATATATGAAGCCTACCTGAAGAAACCGAAGAATTCGAGCTCGTGGGGGGAGGTTATTTTGTGTGCGGGAACAATAGGCAGCCCTCAAATCCTGTTGCTGAGTGGCATAGGACCAAAAGACCATCTTAAGGACTTCAACATTTCACATGTGCTGGACCTGAAAGGCGTTGGACAAGAGATGATAGACAACCCTAGCCTTTCCATTTTGGTTGACACCAAGCCCGAATATCGGTTCCCGGATGTCCCTCAAGTTGTAGGCATAACAAAAGACTTCAAATTCATAATTGAAGGAGGCATCATACCTATAAGCGTCAATGCCACTAGGATGCCAATTGCAATTAAGCTTGCATTTCCAGAGTCCAAGGGGAAGCTGGAACTGAGCAGCACAGACCCCAGGGAAAACCCTTCAGTGGAATTCAACTATCTACAAAAGGAAAAAGATTTAGAGGAGTGCACAAGAATGGCTCAGTATCTCAACGGAGTAGCCAGGTCTCAGTCTGTCACCCTCTTCTTGGGTAATCAACCTCAAAACAACTTGATGACTAGTCCAAATGAGTTGAGAGATTTCTGCAGGAGGAATGTGAGGACTTTCTATCATTATCATGGTGGTTGCACTGTTGGATCGGTGGTGGACAGTGAGTACAGAGTATATGGAGTAAAGGGTCTGAGAGTAATAGATGGCTCCACATTATCGGAATCACCAGGCACAAACCCCATGGCCACCCTCTTAATGTTGGGAAGGTATCAAGGGATCAAGATTCTGAAAGAGAGGGAAAATGCTTCTCAGTGTAATTAAGTAGCCAAAAGCACCTCTAGTGGCAAAACTGTTCGATCCAGAAACAGATATAACTAACTGTACAACTTCAAATCATATCCAAGAATGTTATATACTCTTTCTGGAAAGCCGAGTGTTTTGAAACAAATTCTATGCAACGTTAGTATTGTCCAACAATCTGGACACAGTGATGGTTAATTAAATAGATGGTCTTTCGTTTGTCTTATTTTTATGCTCTCGACATAGTTTCTTCCCTACCATGGAAAATCATGACTAGGTTGGACAATGCCATTTTCTTTTGCATCACAATAAGGTAAAATGACTGCTTATACACAGCCTCTGGAAATGTAAACGCTCTAGTTTTTATTTGTGATCAGTTTTGATTCTATACTTATAAGACTTGATAAGAATCAACCGCAGAAATTTGAGCAAAAATGTTAGTACTCTATCTTCTACCTGTACAGTGCAGTAAGCAGGAGCTAAGAACGCAGTATCACAACAAAAAAGAGCTGCAAAAATTTTGGAGATAAGCTCTTGTCCTGTCAACAACATCAGTCGCATAAATGACCGTGACATCTTTGTTAAAACTAACCAGCCACAACAATGATATCCGGCCTTTCATCCAATTTCTAAAGTAGATCAAATAATATAATCCTCCAAATAATTCAAATAATCAAATCATCGGATGGTGTTTAACCATATTACATCAATTTGTTATCTCACAAACACAAATTCTCAAAATTCTATAGAATCAAAAATCATGTTGTCCAAGCTTATGCAAGCCAAATATTGTGATATTAATCTTCAAATCCAAAACTCACGTCATATAATACTTATCTTCTAAAAGCCTCCAAAGGGAGGAAAGGATAACTTACTAGATGTTTTAAAAGTTTACCGTCGCATAATCTACAAATCAAGCACAATCATTATTATAAATTAGAACTTATACTATATACTAAAACAAAGGTAACACTCACCATCTAAATTGGGCCCCTCCAACCCAAATTTCTTGGATACGGCCCTATTGATACTCATGTGTACAATGCTTGAATATGTACAGAAGAAACATTGTAGGCTAACATCACAGTATGTTTTCAAGCAATTGAAATCTAGGCCTAGGACGTTTTTTAGGTCCTAAACGGTTCAGCATGAGAAATGGCAAAGGACGCGCTATAGGGGAAATCCTGCTGAATTGCCTTCAACCAAAGCGTACCATGTACTAAAATGCTATCCACTAACTGCTTTGACCTTCATGCACTCACTCTACTTAATAGTATAAAAAACTGGAGATGACCCAGATCCATTCTCATCCAGTTCACATGGATATGGAAAAGACAAAATCTCAATTGGACGACCTCACAAAGCTCCAGGAAACGATTTGAAATTCGGTAATGTATAAGTAGACGACTCAGCTCGGTCTCTATAATAAAAAAGCAGTTTAATTGCTAATATAAAAAATGCAGTTTAATTTACTGTTACTGTTTAGTTTTTTTTAATAATTATGTTTCTGAATGGTTGTCTATTTCGGGTGAAAAGTAAATAGCTACCAATCTTGTTACACAGGCAGACTGTATTACGCTACCAATCTTGTTTTACAGGCAGATTGTGCTGAGATTGAGCAAAACTCACTTGCACTCTGCGGCATAGAACCTGAGCCGAGGGAGATGAAAAAATTCACAGAAATTAATAGCTAGAAAACAAACTAGAACAAAAAGAATACTTTCTCAAAACACTCGGAAACTAATGTCTTTCCCTTCGGACCTTGCTCACTTAGCTTAGGAGTGCCCCCTCCCAGGACTCCCTTCAGTGCAGGCTCACTAGAGGTGGCGGAAGAATTTCCGATAGCGAATTACTTGACTCGATGGATAGAGGGAGGGCCCTCCAACTCAAGCACGAAATCTATGTTGAGTCAACAATCATCGAGAGGGGCACTACCAAGCGAGATGCTTGAATGGTCGGGATGATTATTTCACCGGAGAATAAAGCCTTTATATAGCCTACAAAGCTAACAAGTTAAGCTAAAAATTAAGAAACTAACAACTTAATGCTGTAGATTTGAAAAGTAGATAATTAAGAAGGATAATTAAGACTTAATCTAGATAACTAAGTGGAAAACTAACCCACCCATTTTCTACCAATTGGTGTTGGATGTTTAACAAATATTACTAGAAGAGCTACAAAATGAAGAAAGAAATGACGCACGAGCTTGAACAATTTTAAATGCAAACAATAACTCAAAGAATCACCGAAAGTAGATTTTTACACATAATTCCAAAGACATTGAGGGCAAGAATTTAATGCACCAAAGACTCTAAGAAAAAGCCTATTCTATACTTTTGCCAAATCTACATTAGTTTATTAAAACATTAGTGAGCGTGTGTTAGAACTTAAAATATTAGTTAGTGTGTGTTAAATTAAATAAGATGTTAGCAAAAGCAAAAGAAAAAGATGTTAGTATAAAAAAATCAAATAAGAAGAAAGTACTGCGTGTGCTTGTGTATTTTCTTTCTACATGACAATGCACGAGTGGTAGCTTTTATAAACACATAGTGAAGTGAGTGACATTGAAAGTCAGTTAAGAGTTTGTTTTCTTCAGTGCTCTAACATGGATTCTGTTGAGTTTTGAGCTAAAATATTTTATTTCTTTCTTTAATCTTGGTGACAATTTGTTTCTATACAATTATTATATATAGCAGGGAGTGAGTTAAAACCTAATATTTAAGGGAGTATAATTTATCTGTATCCTTCAGTATTTTGGTTACTCTTCAAATCAAAATTTATTCTTCTCCAACCCTCGGTCCGGAATCAAGAAAGCTAGTCATGGAAGTGCATGAAGGAGAATTGAGCTACTACAAGAACTCGTTGTATCAGGTCTCTCTCTTCATTCACACACAAATTGCATGCATTCACACGAGCACACTGTTGGAAACGAACTAATAACTAACTTGGTTCTTTGGTGTATATAAATATATACATGTGATTCAGAAACATGTGATCTCGATGGCCAGGCCTATAGTGGAAGAAGCAGTAGCAGAGCTACTTCATCAGAACTTGCATGCAGATTGCTTGAGAATGGCAGACTTGGGATGCTCTTCAGGGCCCAATGCCTTGGTGCCATTGTGGGAAATCATTGAAACCATTGCTTCCACTTGCTGCTGATTAAATCATCAGAAAGCACCTGCACTGCAGTTTTTCCTCAATGATCTTAGTGGAAATGATTTCAACACCGGTTTCAGGTCATTGTTGCCAGGCTTTTATGAGAAAATTGGGGAGGATCACCAGTTTGACAAATAGGGTCTTGTTTTTATCGCTGCAGTGCCTGGAAGTTTCCATGGTAGACTCTTTCCAGACAATTCCCTGCATTTTATCCATTCTTCTTATAGTCTACATTATCTCTCCTGGGTCAGTAAACTTCTGACATATATAAAATGCAAGTATTCTGGCAACTGTTGGAAAGACACACTAAACTTTGGCTCATTAATTGGACAGGTACCTGAAGGGCTTGTAAGAGAATCAGAAAAATCACTGAACAGGGGAAACATTTGCTTGGCCGAAACTAGCCATCCATCCAAGTGTGCACAACGCATATCTAGATCAATTTGAGAAAGATTTCACATGATTTTTAAGATCCCGCACATCAGAGATGATTTCCGGTGGCGCGTGGTCTTGACCATCATGGGTAGGAGTGATCATAACCCTTCTTGCAATTACGGATGCGAACTCTTGCAATTAATCGGTGCTTCTTGTTGGGGAAAACTGCAAAAGATTCGCAAAAAATAAAAAAGAGAAAGGGACACAAAGAATTTAAAGTGATTCGGCCTTAATCTTGCCTACGTCCACGGACTACAAATCTTTCACTAATATAAAATATTAGTACAAACAACTTCTCAATAAAATCTACCCACAAAAAGTGTTTCTTCAAAATACTCCCAAAGTATTTTTTCCCACTGTTTTTACTTCCTAATTTTATAAAGAGACTAAGAAAAATATTGAGTATATTTTCTTCCTATTCCCCTCTCTCTTCTCTCTCCCTCTCTCTCTTTTTTTTTTCTCTTTTATTTCTACGTGTGAGGGATAATTTAAACAACAAAACCTCAAGCCTATTTATAGGAAAATTTGGTGCACCTAATACAACTCAACATGAGCTGTGAAAATTGAAATGCAGCCCACATGAGCTGTAAACATTGAACATTCAATGTTCAATATTTATGGCTGCCTAACTTCCTCTTTATTTGACCAATTCAGTCCACACCTAACAATCTCCACCTTGGGCTGAATTGCATTTGACGTTCTTCATAATTTCTGTCTTCTTGACCCATTTCTGCTTCAATGTTCTATATGTTGGTACACGGCTATCTTCGCTACTGTGAGTCATCATTGCAAAACCAACCTTCCTTTTGTTGGATGCAATAATGTTCTGCTTTCTGCATGACTCTGCACAAGCCTCAACTTCTGTACTGCTCTTCATTGCACTTCCAATTAACCTGTAAAGGTTCTTCTCCATCAATTCCCCTTTCATGACTTCCAAGGCGCCTTTTGTAACTTTCAAAACTCCACCTCGAGAAGAAAAGCCACATCCTCTCGAATCAAGTCTACCAAGGAAAATTAAATTTCTTCCAAGTTCCGGCACGTGCCTTACATCACCAAATGTCTTCACAAAACCATCATGCATCTTTATCTTCACACTACCAATACCATGAATTTTAAATTCATGGTTATCTACCTGAACTACTGATTCTCCTTCATTACAGGGCTTGTAGCTACTAAACCATTCCTTACTTGCACAAATATGAAATGCACAAGCAGAGTCTAAAATCCATGAATCTTCAATTGTGTGCTCATCTTTGCTTTCTTGTACCAAGAAAAATCCACCATCCGAATCACCCTCAACAATCGCAGTCTCACTAGAGTTTTTGCGATTCCTCTTCAATTCTTCCATATCCTTTTTCATCTGCTCACAATAAAATTGGATATGCCCCTTCTTGTGACAATAGTAGCACTCCTTATCACTATAATCTGTTCTTCCTCTCGAACCAGATCTAGAATTTTTTCCAAATCTGTTAGACCGTGACGGGCCCCTGCCACGGTTAACTTCTGCTACAACGATATCTTCACCTGTATCGCTACTAGATTGGTTCAACTTGAAATTCTCCATTAGTACTGCTGACACATCTGCAACTGAAAGAGTCTGCTTCCCAACACACAATGAATTCCTCAAATTATCATATGAATGCGGAAGAGACATTAACAACATCAGGGCTTTATCCTCTTCTTCATAGGTCACATCAATACTAGCCAACTCCTTAATCAATTTATTAAATCGATTGATGTGATCTACTACATGTGTACCTGGCTGCATCTTCAATTGGTACAACTCCTTCTTCATGAACAGTTGATTTGTGGGTGACTTTGACATGTAAATGTCTTCCAATTTCTTCATCAGCTCCACCGGGCTTGTCTCGTCCATGACACTGTACTTCACATCTAGCGCAAGAGTCAATCTGATGGTACTGATAGCTCGCTGCTCGAGCTCCTCCCAATCTTCATTCTTCATGTCCTTTGGCTTTTTCTTCTTACCAAAAAGCGTCTTCATCAGCCCCTGTTGCACCAGCAGATCTTTAATGTTGCTTTGCCAGAGACTAAAATCCTTCTTGCCATCAAACTGCTCCACCTCAAACTCTGTGCCCGAAACCGCCATCGCGAATCTTTATCGAACCTCGCTCCGCTACCAGTTGTTGGGGAAAACTGCAAAAGATTCGCGAAAAATAAAAAAGAGAAAGGGACACAAAGAATTTAATGTGGTTCGGCCTTAATCTTGCCTACGTTCACGGACTACAAATCTTTCACTAATATAAAATATTAGTACAAACAACTTCTCAAGAAAATCTACCCACAAAAATGTTTCTTCAAAATACTCCCAAAGTATTTTTTTCCACTGTTTTTACTTCCTAATTTTATAAGGAGACTAAGAAAATATTGGGTATATTTTCTTCCTATTCCCCTCTCTCTTCTCTCTGCCTCTCTCTTTTTTTTTTTCTCTTCCTTTTATTTCTACATGTGAGGGATGATTTAAACAACAAAACCTCAAGCCTATTTATAGGAAAATTTGGTGCACCTAATACAACTCAACATGAGCTGTGAAAATTGAAATACAACCCACATGAGCTGTAAACATTGAACATTCAATGTTCAATATTTATGGCTGCCTAACTTCCTCTTTATTTGACCAATTCAGTCCACACCTAACACTTCTCTCAAGGATATGGTGGATGAGGTACTTCAAAGATAAAATTTTGCATGCACGGGCATACGCTAGTGACAAGCGTTGTCCTCCTACATATCTTCTCTCAGCAGTATTGGTTGCATTTCTATAATCTGTCTCTTATCATGCAAGTGGATCAAGTGCTTATATATGCTTAGTTTCTTTTCTTTTCTTTGGAGTAATATTTTTGTTCACTAATTAACAATGCAATGCAAGTCAGCACACCTAGCGCCAATACATTGTTACCCTATAAGCAAGTTGAAAAATCTATCACTCTTATATATTCAGGATCATGGTCATATAAATTTGATTAATCAGGGAAAAAATGAGGAATCACTGCTACATTCGTTCAATGTTCCACTATATTGTCCTTCTGCCGAAGTTGTTAGGTAGTTGATTCACAGAGAAAGGATCCTTCAATATCGGTTGGTTCGAACAGTATGAGATAAATCGGGATGTTAATATGGAGGATGGTGATAAAGACTTGTTCTATGATAAGTGGGCTAGAGGGAAGTATGTCTCCAAATATATGAGAGCTGTTACAGAAACCTTGCTAGCAAGTCAATTTGGAGCTGCAATAATGGACGACCTATACCATCGGTTATCTTTGAAGGTTGCAGATTACTTGAAAAGAGGGATAGCCTTATATCATAATCTGGTTATTTCCGTGGCCAAAAAGTGATTTTTTTTAAAAAAATTCCACAAGGCTTCATGTATTTATTATTGAATCAAGGATCATCTTTCTCTCTCTCATTCTTCACTTTTATATTTGTGGATATTTTACTGACATATCATGGGAGTATTACCGGAGAGTCACAATCCTGAGTATCTTTCTTTCTCTCATTCTTTGCTCGTATGCTTGTGAATAGATTATTGAATCGATCTCCTGGGTATTCTGGACAACTCTGAAATCCTATGTTTAGTCTTTTATGCAAATAACGTAGACCCTCGATTAGGTGCAAATTACTTAGGCCCTCAATAATTACCTTACCACATTTCCACAACCATCGTATTCAAAGTTGTTAAACCGGCAATGTTGTCCCAACTTTTGTTGGAGGATGACCATAGTTGCTGCGCGGAGATCTATTATGACCAGTGGCGGACCTAAGAAAGTATTTTTGGGGTCAAAAAGGTAAAATCAAAATTATACGGGACACTATTTTCTAAAATTATTTTTTTTACTTATTTACTTGTATTAACATATTTAATTTATAATCATTAAACAATTTTTTTTCACATGATGGAGCATTAATTTACATATTGATTAATTGGTAGTATACCCATTATGGTGAGATAGGAATTGTATCGCATCCGTTTTATTGCTACCCGTTTTATTGTTGTTTTACATTGTAAAACAATATGCTTTGTGTAGCTCTTATAAAACGTATTCTCTCATACTAGGGTTTTCTCTTTTCTCTACTCCTCTTAGAGAAAAACCCTAGATCTACAATTTGGGGCTGCCGCCGACTTTCTTCCGGCGGTGAGCCCCCACCAAAATTTCTTTCAACTAGTTTGTTTTTGTTTTTGTTTTTAGTTTTGTTGGTTTACTCCCACTTTTTGTGAGTTTTGTCTCACTTTTTGTGAGTTGTTTTCTCTCCTTCTGGAGCTTTCTCACATTTTTTAGTGTTTCAAACAAGTCTATGGGAGCCAAAGTTCATGGAGGAAGATTCGATTTGAAGAGCGATTCTATATCTGCTACAGAAATTTTCCAACAAAGGGATATTTTCCCCCACAGGTATGTCTCAAATTTAACTGCTGGCATGGTGGTTGCTGCACGTACCCTACTTGATCTGGATCTGATACTTGCGAGAGTAGAGTCGCGAGTGGTGTGCCTTCGTAAATTCTCTATTAAAGGAGATAAATCACGTTGTGCATTCTTATGTAGTAGATTAAGAAGAATTCTTTTGTTGGATTTTTGTTATACTTTTGCTATATTAGATCTTCAATTATGTAATTTCAGATCTTTAGATCTGTTTATATGAATGAAGAATGCTCCTTTTCTCAAAAAAAAAAAAAATAATATGCTTTGCTATATTGGTTAAATAAATTGTTGAATTGATTTGATATATATATTTTCAATTGGGATATACTTTGGTATTAAATTGTGATATATTTTTGGTATTGGATTGGTATGATTTTGTTTTTAACAAAAATAAATATTGACGGAAATAGTAACAGAAATTATTATTATTATTATTGTGACCAATTTTGTTAACTCGCTAAATTCAGTATAGAAAGAAAGCACTGACCATATTTGTGACCATTCCAATTGTGACGGAATTTCCGTCACTGTATTTGGTCACAATTTGCTCTAGGAATTCCATCACACTGTATTTGGTCACAGTTTTTTGGCCGCACATTTTGTCGCAAATATTGGTCTCAAATTTTGTCACAAAAGTAGTCATAGATTCCATAACAAATAAATTGGTCGCAAAAATCGCCACAACCTGATTTGCTGCCTCAATTTAGCAACCAATTTATTTAGTCAGAAAATGAGTTGCAAATGAGGTTAGTGACCAATTCAAGGTAAAAAAGGTCGCAAAGTTGGTTGGAAAACAACATTTTTCTAGTAATGTATGTGCATCTAGCCTCAATATGTAAATAAAGATCACGTTAGCCTCCTGCTGCGCAATCAGTCTCCAAGTACTTGAATCCTCAATTCGTGTTGTGTGCTATTTTTAGACTTGGAAATTCGTGTTGTCGTGTTGGATTGGACAAGTAAACGGGTTCCGATTCTTCAACCTGAGCCGACCCATTTAATAATTGTGTCGTATCGTGTCCAACCTATTTATTATCGAGTTGGATTTGGATTGACCCGCGGGTTACCTACTAAATCTAACAAGCCTAAAAATCAGTTTGATTTTTTTTTTTTTGCACAAGTCCTTCAATCTTTTATCCAACTAGGCATATAATTAAATTTTCTCATATATTAAATAAAATTATAAATTATAAAATCATAATGTAATAATATTTTAAAGCATTTTAAAAAATATTTTTGAATAATTTTTGTAACTTTAGCTTTAAATATTAAATAAATCTTATATTACATCAATTAAACATGTGTGCTGTAATAAATCAAAGTACTTTGTGTGCATGTGTATTTCCTTTCTACATGAGCACGCATATATAAATCCATGAGTTGTATCATTAGAAGGCAGTGAGGTGAGTAATATT
This sequence comes from Turnera subulata, assembly GCA_028386065.3. Taxonomy (NCBI): domain Eukaryota; kingdom Viridiplantae; phylum Streptophyta; class Magnoliopsida; order Malpighiales; family Passifloraceae; genus Turnera; species Turnera subulata. The sequence continues at coordinate 21,966 of JAKUCV010005233.1, forward strand.
GAAAGTTTCTTCCCGTTGAGAGTTTGTACTGTTTTTTGGGTTCATTGCTCCAACGTGAACTTTTATAAGTTTTGAGCTAGAACACTTTCCTTTTTACTTTAATTAGCTAGTCTTCCTCGAGAAATTTATATTTTGTTATAGAGAGTGACTCTTATAACCTAAGATTAAAGGTTAAACCATTTTCCTTAGCAAGTGTTCAAACTAAGTGTTCGGTAAAGTTTTCAGCTAGGCAAGGTAATTAAATTTTTTTATTCTGATACATGAGACCCACAATACTGTTAACTAAGGTGCCGCGTCAACTAATCTATGACTAAACCGGGCGAGGGGACCAAACGAGTAGAGACATGTGATTAAACGTTTTCAACATTGATGAACCATTCTTATCATTTTAGTATAGTAAGGGACCAATCATATATTTTACCCATTTCTAATTAGTGTTATTCATATTTGACAAAAAAGTATAAGAAATAGAGAAAATATTAAAAGCATCGAAAGAACATATTATAAAATTTGCAAAAAATTTAATCCATTTTTGGTAGATTCTATGTTTTTCATAACATTATTATGTTAGTTATTAGGTAGATTTGAAAGAAAATTTTACAACCTAAGTGATTAAGAATTAAAATATTTCTTATGTTATTATTATATGATACATAAGTAGTTCCAACAAGAAATTATAGATGAGCACTTATGTTGGGTTAAGGTAATTAACATGTGCAATTTGTGCTTAATTAATAGGCTAATTAGTGTTAATTAGTGATTTAACTTAATTAACTAACAATGAATTTAATTAGCTTTGATTATGACAAACTATGGTTAATGAATGATTATGATTATTTTATTCCACTCCCTAAATACCTAAATCATACATGTGATCTGATCTTTTGGGGATCGAAGTTAGTGGAATAGGTGTAAGAGCAAGTAGAGTAGAGCTTGTAGGAAAAGCATGCTTGATGGATCGCTTTCATGGTAGTTGGACCAGCTACCTTGACCTTGGTGACCTTGAACATTGGAGTCACTTGTTGGAGCTATTCTCACTTTTTAAAAATCTGATACCCAACTCATTTCGATTCTACAGGTGTTTGATCAAAGGTTTGGAAAGCTCTCTCAACGGATAAATTCGATTCAGTTCAACTTAGGATGATCAAACCTAGAAGCCTATTAAGCATGTGTTGACCACCATCTGGAAAAAAGGAGAGATGAACGCTCTGGCACCGACAATGCTAGATCTCGAGGTAGCTAATGGTGACAGCTAGCCGTTTGAGCTTAGCCTAGGAAAAGATTGTAAAAGGTTGTGGTTGAATCCGAAAAAGCCAAATTATAGTAGAAGTTAGAAATCTTAAGGTGGACTCCTTGAGTAGTGAATGCAGTTCTTAGTGGCGAGCCACTCTAAATCAGTGTGCAACTCTCTCTAATTCTTCTCTCTTAAGTGTGCTCATTTGTGTTCACAATCTCCAATTTGAAGTCCAGGAAAGATTTGCCATCGGGTATGCCAAATCGATGCCTAATCGAAAAAGGGGCTAAGTTAGTTATAAGAAGAAGAAGAATGACATATTATAAAATTTGAAAAAAAATTTATCCGTTTTTGGTAGATTCTCTGTTTTCCATAACATTATTATGTTAGTTATTAGTTAGATTTGAAAGAAAATTTTACAACCTGAAAATTTTACAACCTAAGTGATTAAGAATTAAAATATTTCTTATGTTATTATTATATGAAACATAAGTAGTTCCAACAAGAAATTCTAGATGAGCACTTATGTTGGGTTAAGGTAATTAACATGTGCAATTAGTGCTTAATTAATATGCCAATTAGTGTTAATTAGTGATTTAGCTTAATTAACTAACCATGAATTTAATTAGCTTTGATTATGACAAACTATGGTTAATGAATGATTATGATTATTTTATTCCACTCCCTAAATACCTAAATCATACATGTGATCTGATCTTTTGGGGATCGAAGTTAGTGGAATAGGTGTAAGAGCAAGTAAAGTAGAGCTTGTTGGAAAAGCATGCTTGATGGCTCGCTTTCATGGTAGTTGGACCACCTATCTTGACCTTGGTGACCTTGAACTTTGGAGTCACTTGTTGGAGCTACTCTCACTCTCTAAAAAGTTGATACCCAACTCATTTCGATTCTGCAGGTGTTTGATTAAAGGTTTGGAAAGCTCTCTCAACGGATAAATTCGATTCAGTTCAACTTAGGATGATCAAACCTAGGAGCCTGCTAAGCATGTGCAGACCACCATCTGGAAAAAGGAGAGATGAACGCTCTGGCACCGACAATGCTAGATCTCGAGGTAGCTAATGGTGACAGCTAGCCATTTGAGCTTAGTCTAGGAAAAGCTTATAAAAGGTTGTGGTTGAGTCCGAAAAAAGCCAAATTATAGTGAAAGTTAGAAATCTCAAGGTGGATTCCTTGAGTAGTGAATGCAGTTCTTAATGGCGAGCCACTCTAAATCAGTGTGCAACTCTCTCTAATCCTTCTCTCTTAAATGTGCTGATTTGTGTTCATAATCTCCAATTTGAAGTCCAGGAAAGATTTGCCATTGGGTATGCCAAATCGGTTCCTAATCGAAAAAGGGGCTAAGTTAGTTATAAGAAGATGAAGAATAACATATTATAAAATTTGCAAAAAATTTAATCCGCTTTTGGTAAATTCTATGTTTTTCATAACATTATTATGTTAGTTATTAGTTAGATTTGAAAAAAATTTTACAACTGAAGTGATTAAGAATTAAAATATTTCTTATGTTATTATTATATGAAACATAAGTAGTTCCAACAAGAAATTCTAGATGAGCACTTATGTTAGGTTAAGGTAATTAACATGTGCAATTAGTGCTTAATTAATAGGCCAATTAGTATTAATTAGTGATTTAGCTTAATTAACTAACCATGAATTTAATTAGCTTTGATTATGACAAACTATGGTAAATGAATGATTATGATTATTTTATTCCACTCCCTAAATACCTAAATCATACATGTGTTCTGATATTTTGGGGATCGAAGTTAGTGGAATAGGTGTAAGAGCAAGTAAAGTTGAGCTTGTTGGAAAAGCATGCTTGATGGCTCGCTTTCATGGTAGTTGGACCACCTATCTTGACCTTGGTGACCTTGAACTTTGGAGTCACTTGTTGGAGCTACTCTCACTCTCTAAAAAGCTGATACCCAACTCATTTCGATTCTATAGGTGTTTGATTAAAGGTTTGGAAAGCTCTCTCAACGGATAAATTCGATTCAGTTCAACTTAGGATGATCAAACCTAGGAGCCTGCTAAGCATGTGTAGACCACCATCTGGAAAAAGGAGAGATGAACGTTCTGGCACCGACAATGCTAGATCTCGAGGTAGCTAATGGTGACAGCTAGCCGTTTGAGCTTAGTCTAGGAAAAACTTATAAAAGGTTGTGGTTGAATCCGAAAAAAGGCAAATTATAGTGAAAGTTAGAAATCTCAAGGTGGACTCCTTGAGTAGTGAATGCAGTTCTTAATGGCGAGCCACTCTAAATCAGTGTGCTATTCTCTCTAATCCTTCTCTCTTAAATGTGCTCATTTGTGTTCATAATCTCCAATTTGAAGTCCAGGAAAGATTTGCCATTGGGTATGCCAAATCGGTTCCTAATCGAAAAAGGGGCTAAGTTAGTTATAAGAAGAAGAAGAATAACATAATATAAAATTTGCAAAAAAATTAATCCGTTTTTGGTAAATTCTATGTTTTTCATAACACTATTATGTTAGTTATTAGTTAGATTTGAAAAAAAAATTTACAACCTAAGTGATTAAGAATTAAAATATTTCTTATGTTATTATTATATGAAACATAAGTAGTTCCAACAAGAAATTCTAGATGAGCACTTATGTTGGGTTAAGGTAATTAACATGTGCAATTAGTGCTTAATTAATAGGCCAATTAGTGTTAATTAGTGATTTAGCATAATTAACTAACCATGAATTTAATTAGCTTTGATTATGACAAACTATGGTTAATGAATGATTATGATTATTTTATTCCACTCCCTAAATACCTAAATCATACATGTGATCTGATCTTTTGGGGAACGAAGTTAGTGGAATAGGTGTAAGAGCAAGTAAAGTAGAGCTTGTTGGAAAAGCATGCTTGATGGCTCGCTTTCATGGTAGTTGGACCACTTACCTTGACCTTGGTTACCTTGAACTTTGGAGTCACTTGTTGGAGCTACTCTCACTCTTTAAAAAGCTGATACCCAACTCATTTCGATTCTGCAGGTGTTTGATTAAAGGTTTGGAAATCTCTCTCAACGGATAAATTCGATTCAGTTCAACATAGGATGATCAAACCTAGGAGCCTGCTAAGCATGTGCAGACCACCATCTGGAAAAAGGGGAGATAAACGTTCTGGCACCGACAATGCCAGATCTCGAGGTAGCTAATAGTGACAGCTAGCCGTTTGAGCTTAGTCAAGGAAAAACTTGTAAAAGGTTGTGGTTGAATCCGAAAAAGCCAATTTATAGTGAAAGTTAGAAATCTCAAGGTGGACTCCTTGAGTAGTGAATGCAGTTCATAGTGGCGAGCCACTCTAAATCAGTGTGCAACTCTCTCTAATCCTTCTCTCTTAAATGTGCTCATTTGTGTTCATAATCTCCAATTTGAAGTCCAGGAAAGATTTGCCTTCGGGTATGCCAAATCGGTGCCTAATCGAAAAAGGGGCTAAGTTAGTTATAAGAAGAAGAATAATAATATATTATAAAATTTGCAAAAAAATTTATCCGTTTTTGGTAGATTCTATGTTATTCATAACATTATTATGTTAGTTACTAGTTAGATTTGAAAGAAAATTTTACAACCTAAGTGATTAAGAATTAAAATATTTCTTATGTTATTATTATATGATACATAAGTAGTTCCAACAAGAAATTCTAGATGAGCACTTATGTTGGGTGAAGGTAATTAACATATGCAATTAGTACTTAATTAATAGGCCAATTAGTGTTAATTAACTAACCATGAATTTAGTTAGCTTTGATTATGACAAACTATGGTTAATGAATGATTATGATTATTTTATTCTACTCCCTAAATACCTAAATCATACATGTGTTCTGATCTTTTGTGGATCAAAGTTAGTGGAATAGGTATAAGAGCAAGTAGAGTAGAGCTTGTTGGAAAAGCATGCTTGACGGCTCGTTTTCATGGTAGTTGGACCACCTACCTTGACCTTGGTGACCTTTAACTTTAGAGTCACTTGTTGGAGATACTCTCACTCTTTAAAAAGCTGATACCCAACTCATTTCGATTCTGCAGGTGTTTGATTAAAGGTTTGGAAAGCTCTCTCAACGGATAAATTCGATTCAGTTCAACTTAGGATGATCAAACCTAGGAGCTTGCTAAGCATGTGCAGACCACCATCTGGAAAAAGGAGAGATGAACGTTCTAGCACCGACAATGCTAGATCTCGAGGTAGCTAATGGTGACAGCTAGCCGTTTGGGCTTAGTCTAGGAAAAGCTTGTAAAAGGTTGTGGTTGAATCCGAAAAAGCCAAATTATGGTGAAAGTTAGAATTCTCAAGGTGGACTCCTTGAGTAGTGTATGCAGTTCATAGTGGCGAGCCACTCTAAATCAGTGTGCAACTCTCTCTAATCCTTCTCTCTTAAGTGTGCTCATTTGTGTTCACAATCTCCAATTTGAAGTCCAGGAAAGATTTGCCATCGGGTATGCCAAATCGGTGCCTAATCGAAAAAGGGGCTAAGTTAGTTATAAGAAGAAAAAGAATGACATATTATAAAATTTGAAAAAAAATTTATCCGTTTTTGGTAGATTCTCTGTTTTCCATAACATTATTACGTTAGTTATTAGTTAGATTTGAAAAAAAATTTTACAACCTAATTGATTAAGAATTAAAATATTTCTTATGTTATTATTATATGATACATAAGTAGTTCCAACAAGAAATTCTAGATGAGCACTTATGTTGGGTGAAGGTAATTAACATATGCAATTATGTACTTAATTAATAGGCCAATTAGTGTTAATTAGTGATTTAGCTTAGTTAACTAACCATGAATTTAATTAGCTTTGATTATGACAAACTATGGTTAATGAATGATTATGATTATTTTATTCCACTCCCTAAATACCTAAATCATACATGTGATCTCATCTTTTGGGGATCGAAGTTAGTGGAATAGGTATAAGAGCAAGTAGAGTAGAGCTTGTTGGAAAAGCATGCTTGATGGCTCGCTTTCATGTTAGTTGGACCACCTACCATGACCTTGGTGACCTTTAACTTTGGAGTCACTTGTTGGTGATACTCTCACTCTTTAAAAAGCTGATAGCCAACTCATTTCGATTCTGCAGGTGTTTGATTGAAGGTTTGGAAAGCTCTCTCAACGGATAAATTCGATTCAGTTCAACTTAGGATGATCAAACCTAGGAGCTTGCTAAGCATGTGCAGACCACCATCTGGAAAAAGGAGAGATGAACGTTCTGGCACCGACAATGCCAGATCTCGAGGTAGCTAATGGTGACAGCTAGCCGTTTGAGCTTAGCCTAGAAAAAATTTGTAAAAAGTTGTAGTTGAATCCGAAAAAGCCAAATTGTAGTGAAAGTTAGAAATCTCAAGGTAGACTCCTTGAGTAGTGAATGCAGTTCTTAGTGGCAAGCCACTCTAAATTAGTGTGCAACTCTCTCTAATCCTTCTCTCTTAAGTGTGCTCATTTGTGTTCATAATCTCCAATTTGAAGTCCAGGAAAGATTTGCCATCGGATATGCCAAATGGGCTAATTAAAACCAATCCCCCCACAACCCCCCCTGTTAGCCATATCGGGCCAACTTAGAATACTTCAAAAATATATAAATGGTATTATTTAGCAAACATTTAAAATATATAAGTGGGCTATTATTTACTCAACTTATAAATGGTATTATTTAGCTATGTGATAGTTTTAAATTAGTAAGTAGTGATTGATAAATACTTTGCTATCTAAATCAATATAATTAATACTCTTTTTTGTGAATTTATATGTATCATTACAAAACAAAAAATGAGATCCATGCCATTTGGTATATTAAGGAAAGGGAAGAAAAAGCATAAAAAATATGGAGTTCCGTGTAGTGCTAGGAAGAAAACACAAGATTTTTTTTTGATGAAGACGACATCGTATTGATTAGTGTAGAATGCAAACATAAGGAACATCCAATAGATGACCCCTTAATCCGTCCCAACCCCTAATAGACAACCCGAGTTACAGTCAAGTTACAACATGAAAAAATAGAACAAAATAACTAAACCAACCTAGTTTTGCAAATAGGACCAGACCACGAAAGATATGATGTTTGGTAGGATAATTTATTTCAATTAAATGCTGTTTGGTAGTGTTTGATTTAAAGCTAGTGGATTTTATAAAAAAAAAATTAATCAATTCTGAATTAGCCGATTGTGAGCCTGAACCAATATCGAGAAAAAACAAAAATAAAAGTAGAGTGGCACCTGGGAATTAGGAATTAGGGTTTATTATGGGGTGGCAGATAGGATTTGTATTGCGTGATAATAAATCTTGCTGACGACGGGAAGATTAGAACCATACACACACGCATCCCCCAACCTCCATTAATTAATTGTGTCTGTATATTCTCTATCGTAAAAGTGTTTTTCAAATCAGTAGACTCGGTATTTATTCCTCTCTTTGTCTAACTCTATGGTTTTCTTTGTATGCATGTGAGCTGAGCAACTTTAAAGCTTCCAAAACCTTACTTCCTTCCAACCCTAACTGCCTGGTTTGACTTTGTGTCCATTGTTTTTCTTTTTCTCTTAATTAGCACTGTAAAGCTTTGAAGTAAAGATGGATTATAGTCTGCCTATCGCGAAGAGGACGAGGCGTAGAGAAGCGGAGATGTACAAGGTCATCCATGCTGAGATTATTAAGCAGAAAAAGAACCAAGGGAAAGGAGGCAGCGCATGCCCCTCCTCCACCGGTGGGCCGTCGAGTGTTGTGCGTGGTCAGGATGGGGTTGAAGCAAGAGACTTTGGTGCGTTTGGGAGCCACGCGAGGTCTAGCAATGATGGTGACACTCTGACGAAGAACACTGTCGACGACGTGGGTTTGGAGGGTAGAGGGAGTCCCGTTGAGTTGGATAGCGATGATGAGGCTATGTTTGTCGGGGAACGTTTTGAGGCTGATGCTGCGATGAACGGTGAGGAATTTGTACGCATTGATGATGATAGTGAGGAGGATGATGAGAAGGACACGAGGGATACAAAGGTTGATGGTGATGATGATGGTGATGCTGCAGATCTTGAGGAGTTATCTGTCAGCTCTGCCGGGGAAGGTGGTGAGGCTAATGATGCGATGAATGGTCAGGGATTTGTATGCATTGATGATGATGATAGTGAGGAGGATGAGAAGGACACAAGGGATACAAAGGTTGATGGCGATGATAATAGTGATGGTGAAGATTTTGAGGAGTTATCTGCCAGCTCCGCCGAGGAAGCTGTTGAGGCTAATGATGCGATTGATAGTAAGGAATTCGTATGCATTGATGATGATGATAGTGAGGAGGATGAGAAGGACACAAGGGATACAAAGGTTGATGGTGATGATCCCGGGGACGAAGCACATGATGAAGATCATAATGGTGCAAATCTTGAGGAGTTATCTGACAGTTCTGATGAAGAGCAGGAGGGATCCAGTGGCAGGGAGGAATTTCCATTGAAGAGGCATGCACCAGAAGCCTCACTTGATTCGATTAAACGCAGAAAACTGAATGATGATCAAGAGTTCCACGGTGTTTCAGGAATGACTAGAGCACATTCTGATGATTCTGGTAAGAAGGGAAGCAAGGTAAAGGACGGAGACGACAGTGATGGTCGAGATGTTGAGGGATTATTGTCTTCGAGTTCCGATAGTGCAGAGAAATCCGGTGATGGGCAGAATGTGGTGGAAGGAGAAGCCTGCCAGCTTCCGTTAAAGAGGCATAAAGTGAGCGGCGAAGAAACACCAGTTGGAGGCGGAAGAATGCTTGATGAACAAGAGCTTGATTGTATTGCAAAACGAACTAGATCCTCTGCCAAGAAGGGAGGCAAGGCAGAAGAAGCAGACAGCCGGCTGGACGAGGGTGATGACGAGAAAATTGTTTGTGCTGGCGGGAGATCTGGCCATGACAGGAAAATAAGCCATAAAAAAGGATCATCGGACTCAAAAGAAGTACGTGCTCATAATGTCAATGAAAAAAAAGGGTTTCAAACATCATCCAAGGGTAACAATGCCAGCAAAAGAAAACGATCTCCTGCTCTCAAGGGGCAGGACGTTGTCAAAATTCTTGCAGATTCTTTGTTACACGAAGCAGAAGTTCCGGACATCGAGGAACATGAGCCATGCAAGCAACCTGACGTCCGGCGACTCTTCACATCAGGATTAGAAGGGACAAAGCCACCACAAAAATCAGCAGAGGAGAAAGAATTAGATAGACTTTGGGCCGAATTCTATTTTGTTCTCTATGGGGCGGATAACGATGAAGCACGGGTATGTTTTCATGTATATATATATATGAACAAGCTCTTTACTTTCTCTAGTAAGACCCGTATGGTTAGGACATTGCTTGATTGGTTCAAGTTCTTTCTATTTTTTCTTGGAATGCATTAATATGTCAGGTTATAGAAAAATGTTGGTAGTATAATTTTGCAAGCTTTAGGTCTCTGATATTCTTGATGTTTCACTTCTTGATTTCCTGCAAAAATGTGTTAGTGAATTTGATTTGATATGTCTTTTATTTTGATGCTGACCATGATTAACTTGTCATTGCTTGTCCTAAACGACCAATGCTTTGATTGTAATAGTTACACTTCAGAAAGTTAATATATGTTTTCCTCGCTTTATGAAGTTTCAAACTACTATGCTTTTGCCTCTTGCCTGGGGTTTCATTTTTCATCCTGGAGTTATGAACGTTTCTCCCCATTGATCCAACAATTTCTTTTTATTTAGGGCGGACGTTTTTTTTACTCTGTGCAATGATACTTGTCTTGTTGAGTGATTAACCACTGGAAGGCCTACTGTTAGAAACTATCCTTAAACCTACAAGCTCAATTTAATGACCCACTTGAGAGTACATTAAGGGAATTAGTATTAACAACATGGGAAAGACATGAGTAGTTACCATCCGATCTTCAACATTAGAGTGCTTCTTCATCTTCTTTTTCTGTTTTTACTCATTTCTGCTTTATTTTAGTCTTTCACTTCATGCTCTTGAGGACATTTTGTTGGTGACCCTAAGATGGGTTTGATGGGGAATGTTATGTTCCCATCTTGTCAAATGAAACTTACACCGTTTTATGTTGAGCAGATGGAAGATTCTACGGCTGGTGTTAATCGAGCTGCTATTGGTCAACAGACGAAAGATCCTGTTGCTGGGCTTACTCGAGCTGAGCTTTGTGGTCAAGGGAATCATGAGCTTATTCTGGATGAGGAAATTGGACTTATTTGCAAATATTGCAGACACGTTCAAGTGGAGATAAAATACTATGTACCACCTTTTGTAAGTCTCAACTTATTAGTTCCTGAGATTTTGTTCATATCTGCTTGCTTAGATTGTCATTAGGCCGAACTTGTTATTTTTGCATGCATTGCATCTTTTTGTGGATGCGTTGCGACCCAACTGGTTCTTTGATATATATTGGCTTGTTAGTTGTCAAGAATAATAATGATTGTGATGTGTGATTAAATTCGTGTTATATACTTTTTAATTTTCACTTGGCTGCCTTGGTTTCAAATGCTTTTAGTTTACTGTGTAATTTGACAGTTATCACCCAACATAATATACTGATGATGTGAGAAATTATGAAGTATTTTGAAGTATCATAGACTAGAACAGGTTCCAGAGTTTCCTTTTCCATGCTGAGATGCTAAGTGAATGGCATTTTTTTTTTACGGGATTAGGAAATTGTTGCTTGCTTGAAGAAAATCGCTGGTATTCTGAATTGAGTAGTAGGGCGCGATACATGATGTGTTTTAAGTTGAAAGAATGTGGTATTCACTTGGGTCCTTTTCTTTTGGTTCTTAAAAATCGTAGCATATGTAACGGGGAGGTTCTAATCCTGATATTTTTCATGTGTATTCCACAACAGTGAATGTTTGTTGATCATAATGAGTTAGAATATTATATATATCCTGGTTGTTATCTGGTATTTGAATAGTAGGGAGAACTCTGATGATACTACATATACATTCAATTTCAATATCTTAACATGTCTACTGGTATTTAACTAGAAAATGTTTGCGACAAAATTTTAACTAGAAAATGTTTTCTTTGATCACAGTTTTGAAAAGTTAATATTTTCTTTTTCCAGGGTACAAAATCCTCAGGAAGATCACGAAGGAGAGTTTCTGCCACTGACAAGCATAGCAACTTTGATCTTCATCTAGACTCTGGTCATGGCTCTCAGCCTGGTGATCCTTGCTTGTTTCCTTCAGGGAAAACAGTGTGGGACATTATTCCTGGCATTGGTAAAGGGATGCATGATCATCAACGTGAAGGTTTTGAATTTCTATGGAACAAAATTGCTGGAGGAATTCGTCTGGACAAGTTGAAAGAGTCAACCAGTGATGGTTGCGGCAGTGGATGCATCATATCTCATGCTCCGGGGACTGGGAAAACTCGTCTAGCCATAGTGTTCCTTCGGACGTACATGAAACTATATCCAACATGCAGTCCAGTGATTGTTGCTCCCAAAGGCATGCTTCTCAGTTGGGAGGCAGAATTTCGGAAGTGGCAGTTTGATATGCCTTGTCACAATTTGAACGAATCAGGGTTTTCCGGCAGGGAAAATGTGGCAGCCCTGAAACTTTACCACGAAGCTAAAAGTGCAAAGCGCTTGGCTAATCCAAATTCTGCCCGCCGCATGGTGAAGCTATATTCATGGAAGAAGGATGCCAGTGTCCTGCTTCTAAGTTATAAACTTTTTGAAATGCTGGTTGCAGAAGGCAAGAAGAAAAAGAAGAAAGATGATGGTGTCACCTGCAATGAAGATAATCAAGAGGCCACAATCCTTCATGACCTTACTGGACTTCTAATTCTTGATGAAGGACACACGCCTCGACGTCACAAAAGTCTTATTTGGAACTTGGTTTCAAAGTTCCAGACAAGAAAGCGTATTATTCTATCTGGAACCCCGTTCCAGAATAACTTTGATGAACTCTTCAATACGCTTTCCTTGGCTAGTCCAAATTTTGCAGAGGCAATCTCATACAAACACTCTGGGTCAAAACATTTGAAACGCACCCACAAGAGTGATCGAGCTAGAGGAAACTGGGCTTCTCTGACTAGCCCGATTGCCAAATTTGATGACGATAGACAGAGGAATGAAAAGCTGGAAGAGGTGAGACAACTTATGAAAAGATTTGTGCATGTCCATCGAGGTGATATGCTCCAAAAACAGCTTCCAGGATTGAGGGATTCTGTGATTATCTTACAGCCTGAGCCTTTTCAGAAGACGCTCCTCAACCTTATTCCGGAAGCAAGGAATATAGGCTATTTCAATTGGGAAAACTTGGTGAGTCTTGTTTCTGTACACCCTTCTCTGTTTCCCAGGCAGTCAATTAATAAAGAAGGTCCTCCTTTTGATTGGGACAAATTGGAAAGGCTCGCCTTGAATCCACAAGCCGGAGTGAAGACAAAATTTCTAATGGAACTCATCTGGTTCAGTGCGGCCAAGAATGAGAAAGTGTTAGTCTTCAGTCAGCTTCTTGATCCACTTGAGCTGATCATCAAGCAACTTTATGCAAGGTTTAAGTGGGAACGAGGGGAAGAAGTTCTTTACATGAATGGCCAGCTTGATGCAGTTGACCGCCAAAAATTGATCAAGGACTTCAACAATCCCGAGCATGTGTCAAAGGTGTTACTGGCCTCAACAAGAGCTTGTTCTGAAGGTATAAATCTTATTGGGGCTTCAAGGGTAGTATTGCTTGATGTTGTTTGGAATCCATCGGTTGAGAGACAAGCCATAAGTAGGGCATACCGGCTTGGACAAGAGAAGGTTGTCTATACATACCATCTGCTTGCATCTGAGACAATGGAAGAGGAAAAGTACAGCCGACAAGTTGGGAAAGAAAGACTATCAGAGTTGGTACTTTATTCTTCAGACCAGGCCGGCAATCATCCTAATGCTTCAACTGGGAACGAAAATTTGGAGAGTAACAAGGACATAATTTTGGAATATATGCTTGATCACCAGAACCTCAAATGCATGTTTAAGAAGATAATAGAACAACCAAAAGAGTCTCTTTGCAAGCAGTTTCCTGGCTTGATGGATCTGCAGCAAACATGATTGTCGCAATAAGGAGCATAGACAGGATGCAGAAAGATGGATGGGGGCCACTTGATTGGACATCAAATATTTATCTCTTATTGTTATTTAATTGGTTTCACTTCAGACTATAATCAGAAAAAAATTTTGGTAGTCCCAGGAAGCAAAATGTTTGTTGTTAATAAGGTAGATTTATGTTGATACTTGATACATTGTGCAAGATTTACAAGTGCTAATTAGTTAATGTTTTGGCCTCAAAAGAAGTCCACCTAGCCTATCTGTTCAAGTGGAAGAGAGTTGCTGATGGAATCCTTTGTATTGTGTTTTTCTCTAATTGTTCATTTGTTGAAGCATGATTCCTTGCTACAATCTAGAATCATCTAGTCTAAGAAAAATCTAAGTGCATTAAATAAAAATCTAAGTGCACTAAATAAAAATCAACAAAAAGTTAAGATATTGTTATGAGCATTTAATGATTTTCTAGAAAAATCTATCAAAATATCTAGGATTAATTAAGATATTTTGAGAATATTAAATGATTGTAATTAAAAGCTAAGTTGGTTGTACTACTATAAATATGGATTTGGATTCTCTCCTGTATAGTATTCAATAGGAGAGATCCTGTTAAATAAATACCTTTGATTTGTTTAATCAATGACCTTAAAATATGTAAGGTAAGAAAAATTAAAAAAATTAAATAAGGTAAAAATAAATTCTCACCAATGATTTTGAAAATCATGGCCACGATTCAATCAACAGGACATAACTTTACAGGAGAGGATCTCAATCCTATAAATATGTATTGTAATGCAAGAATGTGTGTGTGCTTTCTTAAACCAAAACGTCTGCTCCCTTATGTTTTCTATCTCCCCTGTTTTCCTCTGTTTCTTAAACAATTAAACACACTTTCGTGGGCTATATTGGCAAGTCCTCATTCTTTTCCTTTTTTGCATAAGCAAATACTCACACAAACCCTTTTCAAATACACCCTTTTCATAATTTTTTCCTTCAATTGGTAGTGGAGCCCCTTTGTTCTTAAGGGACCATAAACTTCAAAAACACAATACCCATAAATTCAGCCTTCCTATAACTTAAAAAAATCCATCTTCTTAATTTTTCATGATGTCAAGAAATTTCACAGTACCAACACCACCCGTGTTTGCAGGTGAAAATTTCCAAACATGGGCTGTGAAGATGAAGGCTTATCTTCAAGCTTATGGCTTGTGGGAGGTTGTTGATGTTGGTGTAAATCCAACTCCACTCTCCGAACAAGCCACTTTAAATCAAATCAAGCAACACAATGAAGAAATTGCAAAAGGTTATCAAGCCTTGTCTGCAATTTTTTCGTTGGTGTCCGAAGAAATTTTTACAAGAATTATGGCTTGTCAAACCGCCAAAGAAGCTTGGGATAAGTTGAAGGTGGAGTTTTTGGGAAGCCAAAAATCAAGGCAAATGCAAGTCCTCAATCTCAGACGCGAATTTGAGTTTTTGAGGATGGAGGAGGCTGAGTCACTCAAAGATTTTTCTGATAGGTTGATGAAAATTGTCAACCAAATCAGACTTTTGGGAGAAGATCTTCCAGACAAGAGGGTAGTTGAGAAGGTGTTGGTGAGTCTTCCAGAGAGGTTTGAATCAAAAATCTCGTCATTGGAAGAATCAAAAGATCTGTCTGAAATAACTTTGCAAGAGCTTGTTCACTCTTTACAAGCTCAAGAGCAAAGGAGAGCACTCAGGCAAGGAATTCAAGCAGAGGGAGCTATGAATGTTAAACATAAAAATAAGTATCAGTTCAGCACCAACAATCAAAAGCAAGCTGCAGAGAAGAAGGGAAAGCAGAAGAAGTACAATGGCGACACCAAATTTGGTCAGAAAAAACAATTTCCAGCTTGTACTTTCTGCAAGAAAACAAATCATTCGGAGAAATATTGTTGGTTCAGACCTGATGCACAATGCAAAAATTGCAAAAAGACAGGCCATGTTGATAAAGTATGCCAACTAAAGAAGCAGCAGCAGGATCAGCAGGCTCAACGTGTTGAAAACCAGCAAGATGAAGCACGAGAAGAACAACTGTTTGTTGCATCATGTTATACAACAGCAAGAAGCAGTGATTGGCTCATTGACAGTGGTTGCACACACCACATGACTCACAAGATTGATGCTTTTTCAGACTTGGATGAGTCTTATCTCTCAAAGGTCAAGATTGGGAATGGAGACTATATCGATGTTAAAGGCAAAGGTACGGTTGCAGTTGAGACTCCATCAGGTACCAAATTTATTTCTGAAGTTTTATATGTTCCCAAGCTTGATCAGAATTTATTGAGTGTGGGCCAATTACTTGAGAAGAATTATTCGTTGATATTTAAAGATAATGCTTGCACTATATATGATGCTGCAAACAACAAGATATTTTCTGTTGGCATGAAGGATAAAAGTTTCTCATTAAATTTGAGGAACAATAATGCTCATTCATATGCAAGCACAATTGATCTGACCTCTCTTTGGCATAAAAGGTTAGGTCATGTCAATTATACTTCTTTAAAAAATCTTCATGCTAAGGAAATAGTGCATAATATGCCTGCTGTTGGAGATTGTTCTGCTGTTTGTGAGGTCTGTCAACAGGGGAAGCAATCAAAGCTGCCATTCCCGGTCAACAAAGCTTGGAGAGCCTCAGAAAAATTACAATTAGTCCACACGGATGTTTGTGGACCAATGAAAGTACCTTCTTTGGGAGGCTGCAGGTACTTTATTCTCTTTATAGATGATTTTTCAAGAATGTGTTGGGTTTATTTCTTGAAGCAAAAATCTGAGGTGTTTGAAGTGTTCCAAAAATTCAAAGCTTTGGTAGAAAATCAGAGTGGCTGCTCTATAAAGGTCCTAAGGTCAGATAATGGGACCGAATACACTTCACAAAATTTTAACAAATTTTGTGAAGATGCCGGCATCTCTCATCAGCTCACAGTAAGTTATACTCCACAGCAAAATGGAGTTAGTGAAAGAAAAAATAGAACAGTCATGGAGATGGCTAGGTGTCTTTTGTTTGAGAAAAAGATGCCTAAGAGCTTTTGGGCAGAGGCGGTGAATACTGCTGTTTATATTCAAAATAGGCTGCCCACAAAAGCTCTAGACAATAAAACTCCATTTGAGGCTTGGAATGGCTTCAAACCATCTGTGGAGCACTTACGGGTATTTGGTTGTGTATGTTATACATACATACCAGATGTCAAGAGGGACAAGCTAGAGCATAAGGCTGAAGTTGGAATCTTTGTGGGATATAGCTCTATTGCTAAAGGATACAGAGTCTATAATCCTAAAACTGAGAAGGTTATTGTCAGTAGGAATGTCAAGTTTAATGAAAATGCATCTTGGAATTGGCAAAATTCCAAGGATGATCATCAATCTTCTCAAGTCTTGTCTCAGCAAATAAATCAAGATAATGATGAGCCTCAAGAAGAAGAGGAGGAGGAAGAAGAAGAAGAGTCAGTTAGAGGCACTAGAACCCTTGCTGATATATATCAAAGATATAATGTTGTTGTTCTAGAGCCCACAACTTATGAAGAAGCAAGTAAAATTTTTGGATGGAGCGATGCAATGCAGGAGGAGATGAATATGATAGAAAAGAATCAGACTTGGTGTTTGGTTGATAGACCAAGTCACAAAAATGTCATTGGAGTTAAATGGGTTTATAGAACCAAGTTGAATGCAGATGGTTCAGGGAATAAGCTGAAGGCTAGGTTGGTCGTGAAGGGCTACTCTCAGCAGTTTGGAGTAGATTTTACTGAGACATTTGCTCCAGTGGCAAGGCATGATACAATTAGGCTTTTGCTAGCCTTGGCTGCCCAAAAAGGCTGGAAAATCTTCCAATTGGACGTAAAATCAGCCTTTCTCAATGGATTTCTTGATGAAGAAATTTATGTTGAGCAGCCTCAAGGTTTCATTGTCAAAGGCAGTGAAGAGAAAGTTTATCTCTTGAAAAAGGCTCTATATGGCCTGAAACAAGCTCCTAGAGCCTGGTATACAAGGATAAATGAGTATCTAATCCAACTTGGCTTTCAAAGGAGCAAAAATGAAGCCACTCTATATGTGAAATCAACAAAGTCAGATTTGTTGGTTGTGTCCTTATATGTGGATGACTTGCTAGTCACGGGAAATAATCCAAAACTTGTGAAGCAATTCAAAATGGAGATGAGCAAAGTATTTGAGATGACTGATTTGGGCGAGATGGCATATTTTCTTGGCATGGAAATATATCAAACTGAAGGAGGAGTCTTCATAAGCCAGAGGAAGTATGCTTTGGAGATTCTAAAGAAATTCAAGATGCTTGATTGCAAGCCAGTCAGTACACCTTTGGCTTTGAATGAGAAGTTAAGCAAGGAAGATGGTTTTGAAAAAGCCGATGCTTCTCAGTACAGAAGTTTGATAGGCTGCCTCCTATACCTCACAGCAACCCGGCCAGATATTATATTTGCTGCTAGCTTACTTTCTAGATTCATGCATGCTCCTAGTGAGTTACACTTCAAGGCAGCAAAATGGGTGCTAAGATATATCAAAGGCACTGTTGATTTTGGTGTTTGGTTTCAGCAAAAACAAGAGATCAAGCTTCATGGATTTTCTGATAGCGACTGGGCCGGTTCTCATGACGATATGAAAAGCACATCAGGGTATTTGTTTTCCCTTGGTACTGCTGTTTTTTCTTGGAATTCCAGGAAGCAAGACATTGTTGCCCAGTCCACAGCAGAAGCAGAATATGTAGCAGCTGCCGCTGCTGTCAACCAAGCAATTTGGTTGAGAAAAATGTTGCATGATCTCAAGGAAGTTCAAGAAGAAGCTACTCAGATTATGGTGGACAATCAATCTGCAATAGCAATATCCAAAAATCCAGTGTTTCATGGTAGGACAAAGCACATGAAGATCAAATTTCACTTCATCCGAGAAGTGCAGCAAGCCAATGAAGTCAGTCTTGTTCATTGCGATTCTGAAAATAATCTAGCAGATATTTTGACGAAAGCATTGTCCAGAGAAAGATTTGAGAAGCTCAGAGATGCTTTGAGAATTTGCAGCAAGAAATCAAGGAGGAGTGTTGAAGCATGATTCCTTGCTACAATCTAGAATCATCTAGTCTAAGAAAAATCTAAGTGCATTAAATAAAAATCTAAGTGCACTAAATAAAAATCAACAAAAAGTTAAGATATTGTTATGAGCATTTAATGATTTTCTAGAAAAATCTATCAAAATATCTAGGATTAATTAAGATATTTTGAGAATATTAAATGATTGTAATTAAAAGCTAACTTGGTTGTACTACTATAAATATGTATTGTAATGCAAGAATGTGTGTGTGCTTTCTTAAACCAAAACGTCTGCTCCCTTATGTTTTCTATCTCCCCTGTTTTCCTCTGTTTCTTAAACAATTAAACACACTTGCGTGGGCTATATTGGCAAGTCCTCATTCTTTTCCTTTTTTGCATAAGCAAATACTCACACAAACCCTTTTCAAATACACCCTTTTCATAATTTTTTCCTTCATCATTCATAATCCAGCTTTTTTTCTGCCTGCTATTTCTAAGAAATCATTTAATTACCACGGATACTTGATGCTTCTTATGCCTCTTCGGACTATTTAGACAAAACTAACCGCTTAACAAACAAAATATGTATCTTATGGGCATCTTTTGCAGGCCATTCTGCAAAATTATTTTCAAGATCTAACTTAACTGGAAGTCCTATGAAGAAAGAAAGATGATAGAAGTTAGATATTCGTTTCTGTTATATATGCCTCTATATTAGTCCTGAACTCTTATGTTAATTTAGATTTGTCTTCTCTTGTATGGCTGTTTGTGATTTTTCAGGGCTTCCTGATATTGTGTGTTAAGGAAGAGTTGTGAGCAAGATGGTTGTGGCGTGGTGCTACCTCACGACAGATTCTTAGGTCTGTGTGATTGTAAGTGTTACTTTTTAACTTTGTATTCGACATCTCTACTTAGCAGTCGAATGGGAATTACAAGTTACTCGTTTCTCAATGATGAAAAGAGATTCAGAGTGGTCGATTTTCACTGGGTGTCAAAATTGAGTGAATTGTAGTAAATGATCATCAAGCGTATATATTCCTGATGTACATCTTTTACAAATTTCCCGTTCCTTTCTGCTCACTTTCTGACCAATTGATTTCAGTATCTTTGTTGTTTTCTAATGAAGCAGACAAGCAGAGTGGGTTCAAATGTTTTGCAGTGGATTTCTCTCCCAGCTCATTTTAGAAGTATGAGCTTCTATTTATTATAACTATAGCTCGGATATATAACCCTTCAAATACATTTTCTGTCTTCCTCATCTTATTGTTTCCACTCGCGTCAAGTAAAACTATTTCAGGATTTTTTGCCCTTACTTTAGAATAAAATTAATGGATTGTTTCAGTCCATTTGGTCTAAAAATTCTGTGTCCTAACATGTTAATGAACTGCACCCGCTTTTATTTTTCTCTCACTTCACTGAATACGGTTTTCGAATCTTAGAGAATAGTTAATAGCAGTTTTCACTGACTCATAGCAAGACCTGATTGGCTGACAAACCAAGAATTAATGCCAAAAGAAGCATAAGCGGGATGCTGACCATGACAAGGCTCTAGGTATTCATTACTTTTATACAACTATAACATTAGACTAGCGTTTGATAAGCATGGTAGCGGTGATGAACCTAAATGTTTCTGTTTCTTTGAAGTGCACCAATGAGTAAATTTTGATGATTTTTCATTCTTCATTCACAGTCACTGCATTATTGATTTCGGGTACATGAAACTGGCCGGAAAGGTCTGTTTCAAATAAATTGAAGTTATAGTCTTGTTCTAAATAATTGCTTTTACAGTTTCTGGGTGAGCATGTTATTCATCGGGATGTGCTACAACTTTTAGCAGATATGTGCACCGGGGTTTTATATTCAAGACAGACATTGCATGTGTCTCCCAAGCATTTTCACTCAAGTCTTTGTCTCTGCAGCACAATTCCACAACTGTTCAAGCTTTACAGTTTTGGGCTCATAAATTTGATCATTTCCATTAAACTTTCCAGTAGGAGGTGATTTAATATGATAGGAAAGAAGGCAAATCTTGGACTCCCACCATCTATCCTTCTTGACGGATAATCTATAAATGCCATTATAAGTGCTCCCTGAGCCCAATGATCTGCCCTAGCCTTGAACTGCGGAAGCCTCCGACAACATAAACTTTTCTTTACCAAAAAAAATAGAGAAAAGAAGGCAAATCAATGGCTTGAATGCAAACTTGGCATATTCATTCTTTATGTTCTCCACTCTTTCCCTCCTTTTCACCTTCACCCTAATCCCTAATTGGGTCTTTTTTTTCGCTTTTCATGTGATATAAGTCTCAAGAATGCCAAAAGGTTTCAGATAGCTTAATCGTACCTTGCGCAAGAAATAGGAAACACCTTGTAGTTTTGGACTTCTTTTCTTTTCGTATTAAGCAAGCATTTTTTTTTTGTTTCCAAAGTAAAAGAAAACGTACAACGCAGCGGGCATCCTCTGTCTTTTGATTATTTAGGGGCTTGAATCACTTTCTGGCTACCTCAAGGCTCCAGGATGTGCAACTAAACCAAATGTTTTATCATAGCGATCACTGAAGATAAGAAATCGGCTCCTTGTGGGCAAATCTCTAATGGAGGTTTTTCACTGCCGTTGGACTTCCCTGTTATAGCAACCCCTATAGGTAAATTGTTAATTCAGAAATCCTCAACAGTAAGTCAAGCCTGGCTTATAGCATTTCTGCCAGTTTTGCGAGATTGATTGTTTTGTTTCTTTTTGGCTTTGTTCCCGCTGGTTATATAGATTTCACGTTATTTCTCACCAAAAAACTAAAACAAGAATCGAGGGTATGGAACTTAGCTAAAGTCAATCAGAGGATTCAAGTTCATGGGTTGATGTCATTCTGTTAGCTGCAGAAAATTGCATGGGTGAGCTTCAGCATAGATCACCCCAGTTGTCGCCCAAGGGAACAAAAACTCCTATCCATATATATCATCCAGGACTACGGACTGCAGTAATTCCAGCAATCGTTAATGCACACACAGGAGTGTGATAACATCCATCAAGCCGCATTCTCCAAATCAAAGTCGAAAGAGAAAGCTAAAACTGAACAGCACAAACCAGAGGCAGAACCCTCCAGCAAGGGGTATACCAGCAAAGACCATAGTGTCTCCGCATCAAGCTAGGAAGCGAACCTCATAATCAAGATTCAACCCAAGTAAGAAGAAGAATACGATGAACATATAACCACTGTATGGCGGTTGCATGGCTAGATTATTACCAATCCATTGCCTACCATCTTAAGCTTGCAAATTGCAATGCAATGTGTAAATCAAGGAACAGCTTAGGCGAACTAAATGATGCAAACAAGCAAGCACCAAGTGGAGCTGAGGATGGAGATGGCGCCATTAGCTTGCCTCAAGGACTAATCACACGGGCTCGATTGAAGATGATCAAGAACCACATGTTACATTTTGTCCAAGCTAGGATTAATCAAGAATTACAAGAAGACAAGATGATCAAGCTTGGAGAAGAGTACAAGAAGAAACCAACAT
>JAKUCV010005234.1:0-36749 GCA_028386065.3 Turnera subulata
ATTGAGATCAAGCTGTTAGTGGAGAATAATTAAGGTGTTGGTGTGATCAAGCTGTAAAGTTGGTCCTACTACTTTTGGAAGTGTTAGGTAAAGTGAGCTTCAATTATGCAAATTAAATAATGTTATCATAGGTTGTTAGATGTTTTATTCTGTTTTGTGAGTGGTTTTACTTTATGAGTGGTGTGATTACAAGCATGTTGGGACAACAAATTGTTGAGCTGTCAACAATCATGCTATTTTGAGTGGAAAGTAGGCTGGTTTTCTGTCTTTAAATTGAGCTTTGTAATTTGATTTCTACAAGTGAAATAAAGATACATTAAGTGTTTTTCACTTCACAAAGTGTTCCTTGACTAGTTCAAATCGTGTTCAAGTCAAGTGTTTGAGAGAATCTGAGAGAAAATTAATGCAACAGTAACCAAGAAAACCAACCTTCGTTTTCTGCAGATTTCTGGAAACTGTCCAGAAAACATTGATGTTTTAACTAAAACATCGATGTTTTTTGCATTCGGCAATTTTTATCAAAACACCAAACATCGATGTTTTTAAACCCAACATCGATGTTTTGAACCCAACATCGATGTTTTAAACCCAACATCGATGTTTTTTTCATTCGGCCGAATTGTTCAAAGTTCCAGTATCCTAAAAACATCGATGTTCAACAGAAAACATCGATGTTCTTGAGCAAATTTTTGAATTAGTTGAAGATCAAAGCCAACAGGTATGTCTTGACATAGGCAGCAACCGCTGTCGCGTGAGGACAAGCCATTGATGTCCCCGAAATTATATTATATGGCACTCTTCTGTCATCGCCGGGGATATTAGTCACGCCAGATGCTGGAGACCATGCAGCTAGAATGTCTACCCCTGGAGCAGATATATCTGGCTGTACATTGATTACAAGCTATAGCTTAAGATCTTATGTTTATAAGAAGTATTTTGATTTGGACAAATACTCAATAAGTCTAATTTACCTTAAGGATGTCAGGTGTAATAGAGTTTGGACCTCTTGATGAAAACGATGCCACATAAGGAGCCAAAGTATCATTTGCCTGGGTACTCTTATATATTGTAGCAGTTGGGCTTCTGCAATTTTTGTGAACAATTCAAGATTAGTACATTAATCCAGAAGCTCCCTCATGCAATTTGGCATGGACAAGGTGGATTGATACATATTACCTTGTGGAGTTTATGTACTGGGAAATGTTGCTACCCTCCGTGCCTAAATATGATACAGGCAACGGAAAAGAGTACGCAACATCATTTCGGCCTAGACCCTGCATTATGGAACCGATTGCACCAGACAAAAATGGTGCTTCCCCAGTATTTAGGACATCACAGAGAACAATCTTACCTTTGACCAAGTTTGCGTCCAATGAATGTTTAGAGCAAAATCTGCAATTGGATACAGTGGGTATATTGAGTTATTGTGTCTACCAAAGCTGGTATTCAATCTACAATTGAAAACTGAGTAAGATATTAAGATTTAAGGAGCTACTTTAATAACCAACTATATTCACTTGTTTTCTTCCATCAGTCATTCTGGGAAAAGCATAATGTCCATCAAAGAAGTATTTCAAGTTTCAATTTGGTTTTATGGAACATCTTTTTTGAAATGTTTAGCCTTTATCCCCAACCACAAAAACAAATTATATATAATAGCAATAGGAGTTAATTACCTGGATGACAAACCCGTGAAATTTCCAGTGAGATTGGGAGCATGTCCTCCGTAAATTAGAGGATACTGGATATTTTGAAGATTGAATACATTTATTGAAATACCCTAAACAAAAAAAAAAGAAACAGAAAAGATCTGTTGGAAACAAAATTCATACAGGAAAATTCATATTAATTAGAACAAAAAAATACAGGAAAAATTCATATAGTAATATTTAAGACTATGGGCAACCATACCTCGTAAGTCCTATTGTTCCCTAACCGAACCCCGGTAAGAAACTTTCGGTCAATGGTACTAGCAGCTACCGCCAGAGACCAGGGTGCAACATTTGACACTGTTGCTAGATTAGGCCCAGAATTGCCCGCAGAAGTTGATGTCAATATCCCATTTCGCATGGCATGAAATGCTCCAATGGCAATCGGGTCACTAAAATAATCTCTAGCTGCTTGACCTCCAACTGAAACAGATATAATGTCAACCCCATCCGCAATTGCATCATCAAATGCTGCAAGAATGTCAGCGGACCAGCAGCCATCGGACCAGCAGACTTTGTAGACAGCAACCCGAGCCGACGGAACCCCGCCCCGTGCGGTTCCGGTGCCAAGACCATCAAGACTTGCCATGCTAACCAACCCACCCGCCACAGTTGATGCTGTGTGTGTTCCGTGGCCTTCTGTGTCTCTTGGAGATTTTATGTCACCAGAGTTAAATACTCCATCGCTACGATAATATTTTGCTCCAATGATTTTGCTGCATGAATTATATGTACATACACAAACTCTCAAATGTTAAATATATTATGTACAGTTTGTTATAACAATAAATAATTAATATTGAAGTTTAGTAATTACTTGTTGCAAGAGAAATTGGATGCTAATTGGCAAGAGCCCTTCCATTTGGCAGGTGGAGGTCCAAATCCTTCATCGTTGAAACTTTGAGACTCCGGCCAAATTCCGGAGTCAAGCATCCCGACAATGATATTGCTTTCAAGATTGGTTCTTTCTGCTTTTAGGGGAACTCCCAGGAAGTCCCATGACCTTGTCGTATGAAGTTGGTTTTTTCTATTTGGGAAAACAGATACTACTCCTGGCAATCCTGTATTGTATATATTGGGCGATATTATTCAAAATTAATTTTGTTGACCAAAGCGTTTTGAACCGTGCTAAATAAAGATTATTATTTAAATTAGTGAGTAAAAATTTGAAGTTATGCGCAATTAGATTCGAATATTTAGCAAAAATTTATTGATCAAAAATTTTGGTGAGTCGTCTAAGTAACAATTTTAAAACATATAGTATAAAAGATGGAAGAAAATGGGAATAAATTTCTAACACCAACCCGAGATCTTTTGCGCTTCATCCTCGGATAGCTTGGCAACAAACCCATTGAATGTTCTCTTGAAGCTATGGAGTAAAGAGTCGGGAGAAAAAGAGCTGAAACCATTTATAAAATGAAAAGTCAGGTAATTGTTGGTCCACATATTGAATCTATATTCTCAGTCTCAGGCAACTCTTTTTTTTTTTTTTTAAATCACGCAATATTTTCAGGACACTTTACGATACCAAATAGGCAAGGATATATGCTTGCTGGGTGCTTTTTTTGTAACGTATAAATTGGAAATGCTTCATAAATGCATTTGCTAATCCTTTTTTTTTTTTTATGAGAGCTAATTCTTTTGTTTTATTACCTGCCAATAACATTTTGTAGCATGCTCAAGTGAATGGCCGCAGTGGAAATAAGTTGACCGCCCTTAGGCCCGTCGCCCATGTAGACTATATACGACTGCACGAACAATTAATTTGTTAATAAGAACAAGCTTGTATTGCACTACTTGCACATACATTTTCCAGTACATTTTTACTAAGATAAAAAAGAACTCATAATCAAGAAACTTTTGAGGGCTGGAACGAAACAAAATAAAATGCATTACCTTTCTATCATCCTGAGAAGCCACGCCAATGAAAATCATACCAAAGATGAGGCTGATCAGTAAGAGCAGCCGCAGGCATGAAAGATGGGGTATCTTGCCTGCCATATTTACGGGGAACTGGACGGGAAAGAAATTAAAACTATATAATCGAGTAAAGGATGCATGAATTCAAGTGTTTCGACTTGGCTTTTATATAGAAATGGTAGATGATAAAATCTCTCCGGCTTTCTTTTGTGGTTAATTATTAATTCACTACCAATTTCCAAGCCGTTTCTTACGGCGTTTTCTTACGGCAAATCACGGAAAGAAAACTGGCAGACGTTTCTTACGGCTTTCTTACGTCTTACTTACGGAAATGGTGGGATATGATTTCCCGGTGGTTTCTTACCGTTTTCTAACGGCCTATGTCTGTAAGAAGTTTGCGAGCTCCACCATTAGGTTTCCTTACGGACAGGGTCCGTAAGAATTCGGTAAGAAACGTTGGAAAACCTCCAACCCTTAAACGATGTCGTCTTGGCCCAAAGTCCATAATAAAAAAAATTATTTTCTTTTCCCTCACCCGGCGACTCTCTCCCTCAGCTCTCTCAAGTTTTTCAAAACAAACCCTAGTCTTCATTTCCTTCACCTCCTCTCCCTCTCCCTCCCTCCTCCTCCATCTCACAGCCAACTCCACCATCGACGACACCGCCTCCTCGTCCTCCTCGATCCCTCTTTGTCAACGGCATTGAGCTGGTCTTGCCCCCGCTCTGTTACTCCACTTCCCCCGCCGCAGCCTGTCGTTCCCCGGACACCAACGCCGATTCCTCGTCCAAGAAATAGCCGCATGCTAGTACCGGCTAACCTCAGCGCCACGTTTGAAGGAACCGTACGGTTCTTCCTTAGGCCAACTGCACAATCACGCCTTCGCTGGTGTCGTCGTCGCCGCCAAGTCGTACGGTTTTCTCTCCGGTTAATTGGACGTTCACGCCCATTATGGTGCCAGTGAACCTCATGGTTTCAGCTTGCAATTGAAGTGATGTGTTTGCATTTTTTATCATTCCATTGTAGATTATGCTTGATACTAAGTGCTAACTCATCCACTCCTAAACTAGCAATTCTTTGTTTTTCATGCTCTGTGGCGGCTGAATGGGGATGCGCAGTCACATTGGGGTAATTTTCTTCTACATAACGGATGATTTTTGTTAATTTATATTACTATTCTTGCAATATATTTCAACATGTACTTGTATAAAAAGAACTATTGATATGGAACATTCTTGCCTGCTGAGTATGAATTGAATGAAGTCATGTTATATTTCAGGTGGTTGCTCTTTGTCAAGTTCCATTCCTTTTAGATGACCCTAATGTTTTTGGTTAACTTGGTTCAGGTTGGTACCTATTCTTTTATTAATTATACCATCTTCTCAGCTAGCCTTGTAATTAACTTGGTTCATATTGCTATGAATTCTGGAAAGAAACAATATGTGAAGGAATTTATTCTAACTATGTATTTAGACATCTAATATTAGGCTAAAATCATTAGACTATTCAGGTCTTTCCCATTTTAGTTCATTTTGCACTTCCTTTTCTGCCTAGATGTATACTCAGCAGGTGCAATACCTCTGTCTTCTTCAATATGACATTGTTTCTTGTTTTAGCTAATTGATGAGCATAAGGAAGTGTTAGAGCAATCAAAAGCTGAGTAAGACAGTGAAAAAAGTTATGGATGAGATTCGGATATCAGAGGTACAACAATCGCAGTTTTCTCTTCGCTACTTCGTATACGTATTCTCGATTTTCTTCATCGTCCTCTTGTTTTCTTTCTTTTTTGTTGTTCTCTCAGGGAATTATTAGTGACAAAAAATGGCCGAGATACTGTAACCACAAACGGTGTCGCGGAGGCGGAGAAGGAGGATCATCAGAATTCTTGGTATGAATTCTTGGCCTAGGCCTTTATCTAATAATCCGTTCC
Source organism: Turnera subulata (assembly GCA_028386065.3). Taxonomy (NCBI): domain Eukaryota; kingdom Viridiplantae; phylum Streptophyta; class Magnoliopsida; order Malpighiales; family Passifloraceae; genus Turnera; species Turnera subulata. The sequence goes on from JAKUCV010005234.1 coordinate 5,557, forward strand.
AATTCGTATTTTTACCGATGTTGATTACTTTGGTTTGAATCAGTCTATTAATTTTAACTGCTATTCCAGTGAACTCAAAGCCCCTTTGATCGTGTTCAAAAAAAAAAGCCCCTTTGATCTGTTGGTGTCTTCAACCCCTGTTTTCCTATCAGTTTGATGTGTTTTAGGAGCTTCAATCAAGAGTATTACAAAGGTTTTAGGAGTGTTGAGATTCTTGTATTAATTTTGACTACATTTTTGTTGTCTATAATTTTTGCATCATGAGTCTCTATAACGCATATGCTTCATTGTAGGACTCTGATGCTTAAATATGGAACTTGGGCATCTCTTTTCTTGAATGGTATAATTTTTCGTTGTTGCATCACATTTGAAGTGCTTGTGGAGGTTTTATAGGATATATAGATGAATCTCGTGGCTTCTTCTTGTTGTTCCTCTTACTCTCTCTAAATTATTGCCAAAGCTCGTTCTTTAGCACTTATGGTTCAAAGGATCTCAAACTGTTAGCAAAAGTTTTTTTTTTTATTTAAAGTTAGCAAAAGTATTTTCATTAGAAGATAAACTGACATGGTAGTATCATTATAGCAACTAGGCCATTATTGTTTTTCATGGTATCAATAATTATGGCTACAACTGGTTAAGGCTGCTGATATTTCAATGTGCAGGTGTGTACATTGTCATCTTTAAACAAGCCCCTGCTTCTCATTATTATTTCACAAGTTTCTGTCTTGTTCATTCGCAATTCATGATCCCTTGTTAGTGGATAATGATAAAAATTTCGTGTAACTTTGCCAATGCATGCTGAATTTGGGTCAGATTCTATGTTTGGTCCTCTAGCTCTCTGACTATTATGTTAGTACACTTACCAAGTACTTTCTTTAGGTCCTCTAGCTCCTGTTTTTTTTTTCTCGTGTGAAAACAATCTTCTTTCCTTTTAATTTAATTTTAAAAACTTTTCAGGTTTTGTAAGCTTTCTATCTGACTATTCACATTTTAGAAAAATGTATCTTATGATCCTCAATTTCTTCTTTTTTCTTTTCATGTGACCCAAGACTAGTTTCTCTGGAAAATTGTGCAAGTAGGCAAGGTGCAGTGAGGTTGCTGAAGCTCGAGTGGCGCAAGGCTCAAAGGCAGTTGCTCTTCATGGTGGCCGTAGCCAGAATGAAAGGGAGGCTGGTCTGCATGATTTTAGGAGTGGCTCTACTGATATCTTGGTAATCTTTTATGCTCCTAAATCATGTTGATACGTGCATTTCTACTTTGTCTAGTTTAACTGCTGACGGCACTTTCATTAGATCTGCATAAATGTGGATTATATACTACTATTAGTGGGGTAATAGCATTGTCTTTTACGTTTACTATCTTCATGGTACAAAAAATTATATATCAAAATGTTCATTACTCTATATATTCTCATTTCTTATGGCTACTTTATGTTTCTAGTACACATCATTCATTAGTTGTATACCATTGAAAGGCATCTATCTGGAGAAAACCCTTCTTTTTGCTATGCTCTTTGAGACAAATGAACTTGAAGAACTGTGGTTATAAATTCACAATGACTTGATTACTTAGTACCAGCTTAATATAAAAGATGGGTTTAGTTGCTGGCTCAGCGCTTTCATCCTTTAAAAAACTGGAATTGGGATGATATGAAATAATGAAATTCATTACTTGTGACTCTTTTAGTACAAAAATTTAAAGAAGGGATAATTGAATTAGACTGCAGATTGTTTATAGTCAAGGAATTACAGATACACTGTCTTTGGACTTTTGACAAAGAATGTCTGATGATATTGATGTATTTCTCTTCATTTTCAGAAGGACCCTGTTAGGGCTTTGAGGATGACAACGCGCAATGAACATATCCAGCAACGAGTCAATGAAAGGAAGATGGAACGTGAAGCAGCTGCTTCAATGAAGAAAGCTAGGAATGCAATATCGAAGCTGACAGTACCCCAATTGAAAAAGCAGTAACGAGTTCCTGTCCAGGATCCTAAAGATTTAGGTGAGTTTTTCCTCTTATTCCCTATTTGCCGTCAAGTTGATTATCTGTGGAACGATGTAGGATGATGGTAGCTAAAGACCGAGATTTGACTTTCTTTTTTTTGTTTTGTGCATTTATGCAGTACAGTTTCTGTGCATCTTGACAGGGTTATGCTGGTTAAAGAAAGTCCATATGCAAATGGCTTCTGAATTTAGGAGAAGATGGCTTCTTAATTTGGGAGAAGACCGATGAGAGCCATGTTGAAGAACATAGGTTCCTTGTTATTCATTGGTGTCATTCCAAAGTCACTTTTTAGTTAGAAATAGGTATGGGAACAGATTAAATCATTGTGAAAGGGTTTGTAGGACTTGCTGCATGTAGGTTGTGCATATTGTATATCTGGAAAATGCTTCCTAGATATTTGTCATCTTTAATCAAATGCCTAAAATCACTACTTCTGTGTCAAACATCATTTAGTTCCTAACAACTATTTTGTCTTTGAACTATTGTATTTTTATCACTGTAATCTATTGATATGTATTTATAAATATTTAAATTATTGTGTTTGACAATTTGGTTATTATTTTTTATAATTCTAGATCGAATATAAATTTAATTCGGAAAAACTGGATATTGGCAAACTGTGAGTTATTTGCGTTAATGGCATTTTTGTAACGGCATTATTATGATTTTCTAGCAGTTGATATGCGATGTGTGGCCGGGCCCACATCTTGTTTTCTTACGGGTTTCTTACGGCTTCTGTTCGTAAGTCCTTTCAAATCAGACGTGGGGCCCACTGCCAGTTTCCTTACGGCTTTCTTACGGATGTAACTCGTAAGGAAGCGGCAAGGAAACCTTTCCTACGGTGTTCTTACCGTTTTCTTACGGATAGCAATTTTCTTTCCAATCCCGGTCTGGAATCCGTAAGAACTCCGTAAGGAATAGAGTTTCCTTACGGATTCCTTACGGTTTTCTTACGGATAGGGCCTTAAGAAAAGGCTTGAAAATTGGTAGTGATTATATCCCTGGTCATATAGCAGGCGTGTATATATGCACTCCCAAATGGCGAAACATGAAGAAAAATATATCGTCATATCGTCTTGGTTCTTAGTACACCAAGGCCGGCGTTGTATCTTGGAAACGATCTTCAATTTCTAACCCAGCATCCAGGATTAATATATAGTTCATGTGTAACATAGTTGTGACTGGCAGGAAAGTCAAAATTGGAATAAAATTTAAAATCTCCACCATTAAAATTGGGTTTATAATGCTATTAGTATGGACTACTGCTAGTTTTCATCCTTATAATATTGTTCCATATTTTTTAAATTCATCCCAGTATTACATCTTGAGTTGATTTTATCCTTCAATTTATCTTAATTTTCCTATTTTGGTATTTTTATCTAGGATTTGGCAAAAATTGATGATGTGCCAAATTTTTTTGTGCCACATCAATGAAGTGGAACCTAATTATTAGATTCAAAACATACATCTCAATTGAACTATGTATTTTGGAGTTAATAGATGGCTTTCACTTCACTTATATGGTACTGAAAAACTTGACACATAATCCACTTTAGCTAAAGATAGGACAATCCAAATGAACTAAAGGATGGAATCAAATTAAATTATAGGAATAAATTCTAAAAATATAGATAAAAAAGGGATGAAAATAGAATTACTGGTTCTGTATAGGAGAGCGCCGAAAAATTTGCCAACTTTGAGTTACATGTTCTCGGCTATTACTAATTTGGATTGGGTTGATAATGGTGTATATATGGAGAGATTGGGCATACCACTTGGTATAGATGATAGCACTTAGCAGGATAAAACTTGCCAACTTGAGGTGTATCCGTGTATTAGTGATTGGGCTTTTTCGAACGCATATGTGGTGATTGGGCTTCTGACTTGATGTTTTACATCATCCCACGCATATCTGGAGACGAAGTAGGAGACTTTCATTTATGACCTGTAATAAATGACATCATCCCACTCATGACATTGTCATAACTACTAAATGATATTGTTAGCATTAAAAAAAAAAAAACTCATTGATATTGTAGTAATCACAGAAGGTATACTTAACTTAGTGAGTCAAAGACTCTTTATTTAACACTTAGATCCAATTACATACCTTATAAGTACAACAACCACACATATATTAAATATTTTTCGACAAATATTTTTATTGTCGAAATATACTTGTACATATATAACATACTTAGATCGGATGATCAAAGACACACTTATATATCAAATACTTGACGAATTGAAGCACCACCATCTTGTGCATTGGCGGTGGGAACCAAAGCATTGGAGTATATAACGATTGGGCTTCGGACTCTATGCACGCCATCATCCCATACCAAAGAACTGGACCATCCAACTGAACCATCCAATACCCCTTGTATTATAAGATTAAATTCACGCTTCTGGCCCAGAGAAGTAAATGACAGGGTTGTCGGGAACACAGCGATACTTATAGATGGTGGGGCTTCGATGGAAGCTCTGTATGTGGAGTTTGCGGACCCGACGTTAGTGACAACCCTACTGAAGACACGAGCAAAATGCTGCCTCGACGGGACAGAAGCTGCAAAAGAAGGATAGTTCAGCTCCCAGACTGTGCGGTTATTTGCTGCAGTGCAAGCGGTATCATCCCTGGTAATGAGTCGTAGCGAGCGTGTATCAAGCCCTTGTCCGCACAAAAAGCTCACGTAGTCATTAGCCTCGGCATCATAAACTAAACCAGGAGCTAAGGCCCCGAGAGGGTTTAGATTCCCCGAACCATATGCAAATTCAGCGTCAGGGTTGGTTCTGGAGCTCATTCGTGTAGCTGAAAATTAAGTACGTAAATATAAATTGCGTGGGTGAAACAAATAATAAGAGTCTTCATGATGAATTCTAGTTTTTTTTTTTTAAAAAAAAAAGAAATAAATTAGAAATGGTTGGTTGGAACTCACCGGTGGTCATGAGTGCAGACCTGATGGCAGCAGGAGACCAGGTAGGATTGAATGACTTAACATAGGCAGCAATCGCTGTTGCGTGTGGAGCGGCCATTGATGTTCCAAAGTTTAGATAGTATGGAACAGCTGATCCAGCCCCTGCAGCTAGAATAGATACACCCGGGGCAGCTATATCTGGCTGTATAATATCATCCATATTAAAAGTTTTAGGTTAAAATTGTGTGGGCGTATATATAAAATTATTAGAAGATATAAGAGCACATTAATTGGATTGATCTTATATATATATATATATCTACCTTAAGGAGGTCAGGTGTAAGGACATGTGGACCTCTTGATGAAAATGATGCCACGTACGGGGCCAAAGTGTCATTTGCCTCGATAGATCTATGTATAGTAGCAGTTGGCCACCTGCAATTTTTAGGTTCAATTCGCTAACTGGAAGCTCCATTAATGGGTCAATTAGATGGTTACATTAATTGTTGGATATTTGCTACATTACCATGAGGAACGAATGTACTGTAAAATTCTGCGACCCTCCTCCGCGCTAACTTGTGATACTGGCAATGCAAAGGATGCCGTCGGGCTGTCAAGCCACGTATCATCCCCTATCACTATACCAACTGCGCCAGCCAAACGTGGAACTTCCCCACTAATTCGGCGCCGATCACATAAAACAATTCTACCATTCACTAAATTTCTGTCCAAAGAATTAGTTGTCTCGCAAAACCTGCAATTAATGTTATACTTTTGAGCATATCATGATAACATTATGGGACATGCCTTTTTCTAAACGAAAAACATTAGAGGGAAAAAGGATGTTAATTGCACATGAACCATGAGATGAGAGACAAACTCACGGAGTTGCAGTAAGAATTACCTGGATGTCTGCCCAGTGAAACCTGCAGCCCGATTTGGAGCATCTCCCGCATAGATCATAGGATACTGGAGATTGCCAAGCTCGAATCTGTTTACAGAAGTACCCTAAAACAAGACACATAGTTTTCTTAAATAAGAAAGCCGTTTAGTTGAGGAAAAAGTAATAACTCGTAGTTTTATGCATTTGTAGTAATTAATATATACTCCCAATTGTACGCATGTCTCTTGCATTGCATGGAATGCATTGAATATTCGGATAAACCCTCACCTCGAAAATCTGGCCGTTTCCTAGCAAAATCCTGGTAATGAATTTACGGTTGGTGGTGCTAGCAGCTACAGAAAGAAACCAGGGCGCAAATTTTCTGGTTGTTCCAGCATCAGCTCCAGTATTGCCCGCAGAAGTTGATGTCAATATCCCATTCCGCATAGCTTCAAATGATCCAATGGAAATTGAGTCACCGAAATAATTTAGAGCCGAAGATGAAATCGAGACAGATATAATGTCGACGCCATCCGCAATTGCATCATCAAACGCTGCAAGAATGTCCGAGGGCCAGCAGCCGTCGCCCCAGCATGCCTTGTAGGAAGCGATACGCGCCGATGGAACCCCGCCCCGGGCTGTTCCACGGGCAAAGCCATGAAAGCTTACATCCCTAACCACCCCGCCCGCCGCAGTTGATGCTACGTGTGATCCATGCCCTCTTGTGTCTCTTGGAGATCTCACATCACTTGGGTCAAATACTCCCGAACTACGATAAAATTTGGCCCCAATGATTTTGCTGCATTTTACGCATATATATGTCAAAAGATAGTATATATATTGATCAGTTGGTAGAGACAAATTAACTTCTTATAATTTTTAATTAACTTCTTATAATTAATTACAGATATCGCAGAAAAAAGAGAGTTAAAACTTAGTTACTTATTGCAAAAGAAATTGGGATCAGAGGCTGTCACTTGGCAAGAACCCTTCCATTTGCTGGGTGGGGGACCATATCCTGTGTCGATAAAGCTTTGGGACTCTGGCCGAATTCCGGTGTCAATAATCCCAACAATGATATCGCTTTCGAGAGTGTTTCTTTCAACATTCTCTGGGAATCCCAGGAAGTCCCATGATCCAGTCGTTTCAAGTTCGACCTCTTCATCGGGGAATACAGATACTACATCCGGCAGTCCTGTGGATTTTTTAATCATGGAAGATGAAATGAATGAAATGCATCCAATATGAAAGAGTGCATCGATAAGATATGGTAGAGACAGCGCTAGCCAGTAATTAACTAGTATAGTACTTGACTCGAGGTAGACGTATAGTTTATAGATGCACCAACCAGAAATTATCTGTGCTTCATCCTCTGAAAGATACGCCACAAACCCATCGAAACTTCTCTTGTAGCTATAGAGTAGGTAATCAGGAGAAAATGTGCTGAAACCATTCACAAATTAATGAATAGTCAGAAAATTGTAGATACAGAAAGGCTGTAAAAGAAGGCTTTTCCTTAACCTTCGGGAAGAGTTTATGGATGTATTTTCTCTACTTGAGGGTAGGTGTTGGAACCGTAAAAAAATACATTTATCAGGTTTATATAATTTTTCATCAAAAAGAAATTATGGCATTGATGTTAACTAATGTGTAGTCATAATCTTCCGATGTACCCAAAGAAACTACTAATGTGTAGTCATAAACCTTTCTAAGAACCTTTCTTAATTAATGTCTTACCTTGTTTTTGCAAGTGGAAATTACAAAGAGTTGATCAATATATAATGTCTTATCTAGTGTCATGGATTTTGAGAGTACAGAGACTTACATTCGTAGTTCCTGCCAGCCAGGTGTCAAATTGTTTGAGAATGATTCTTTCTTTATGAGAAAAGCCACATATCATTACGATTTTAAACCTGAATAATGTGTCTGATATATATATTTTAATTCAGTTTGGATGGTGTCAACATAACATTCTTAACACAGGAACCCCATTAACCGCTGGGGGCAATTAATTAATTCAGTTTAAAATAATGATGGATTAATCAACTTCGTAAGTTGTGAATAAATAATAATAATAATAATAATTCAATTTCACTATAGTTGTTCTGTACACCTGCCAATGGAATTCTGTAACAGACTCAAATGACGAGACGCGGCCAAACGTTCCTCTCCCACAGGTCTGCCGCCCATGTACACGATATATGACTGCATTTATTCACAGGCAATTAATTAGTTAAGGTATGTATTACTTGTATTAAAATCTCTCAATCAGGAAAAAAAATAAAATGAATTTCTTGCCCTCCACAGTCACAGATATTTGGGATTCAAGGTTAATGCATAAAAATTTGATATGGCTACTATGTTTAATTTATCAAAAAAAAAAATGATATGGCTACACCATACAATGTCACAACCAGTAAAAATATTTATGTATGAATAATATAAGTAACGTATCCCAAAATTCTTGATTACAATTTTGAGCTGGGGGAATAAAGAAATATTTACCTTTCGATTTTCCACTGAAGCCACCCTACTGAAAAGCAAAGCATAGTTGAAGCAGAATAACAAAAGGGATAAAAGCAAAGATTTTTTGATTGCCATTTATGATCACTCTGGGAATCAAACAGTGTACTGTATGCTCGATGCATCATTCAAGCATCTCCTGCAACGTATTTATACTGTACAGCAGAGGAGAAGTGGAACACCTTTTGGTGGGTGGCTAAAATCCACGGTGGGATTTGTGTGGCACACTCAAAGCAGAAAGTCACCATTGTGTTGGAGAGAAATTAAAGAACTTAAACGTGCAACCATACTCTTCATCCAAAAAACACAAAGAATGTGCAACCTCACTATCCATAAAAAAAAGTTAGAAAAAAAAAAGAGAGGAAAACATGCAACTTCACTCTAGCGTTGTAACAAAAAGTTAGATTTGTAAAACACAAAAGGTTATTATATATCTTGGTTGGGCTATAGTAATTCGGAATCTCGTTCGACAGGATACATAATTAGATTAAAATTGATGTGGTTCGCATTAACTTTGTGCACTTTATGATGCTGGACTTGTAAATACTATCCCTACACATTGGAGTTAGATTGTGCATCTGCTATTCGCTGTTCACATGATCCAGCAACAAGCCGTATGGAGCAAGTCTCACTAATGGAGAGCATCAGGAATATGTTGCAACGGTCTTGGAAGGTCACGTGTATCCATATTTACCGGGAAGCTAATTTCACAGCTGATATGTTTTTAGCTTTGGATGATGAGTTTTAGTTATTAGAAGAATGTCTAATCACCGGACTTTTGTCTTAATGTTTTGACAGCAAATGCGCTAAGTGTCACACGTGAATTCATGTAACTGTAGATTCCTTCTTCCACCAAAAACAACAATAAATGTAGTTTAATTAGTGGCTTAGAAATGTTAAGTTGCGGCCCGATATCAAAAGTGTGTTTTTGCCATACACATCCCCAAGATTTAGACCCATTGATATTTAAGTGATTCTATTCAAACCTGTATTCAAATCAGTTTATGAAAACATATCCTAGCACTAATTGGCATTACATATCTACATCTACAAATTTACCAATTAATTCTCATGAAAGTTATTCTCTTACGTCTTCACTTTGGAATATGTAACCATCATATTAAACAACTTGTGGGGCTTACAAACTGGTACTTCTGATTTTTTCTTTTTAGAGAAAATTTTTTTGAATCTAATATAACAACAAAAGTAGAGCATATTCAATATTTTCAATTGTTTTCTGGATCGCCCGAAGGGTCGTCATATAGATTCTTATATTAATCTCGCGCCAAACGCTTTCGACAGCAAAATAGAGTGATCGATATCTATCAGCGTGCCTCCCATCTTGTTTGGGGATGCAGTGTCTTCATAGGCCACCAAAGATCCTTCACATAAGTTAGATTTGAAATCGCTATATTGGTTGTCAAAATTATTGTGTTGAGGTAGATTTCAAAATTTAAACGTGGAAAATAATGCTAAAGAAAATTTATGGTGAGACTCCAAGTTTGATTGGTTGTGAATCACTGTTTATGTGAATAAAATACCATTTTGAATGGTAGGCGTTTTTCTTTTCTTTTTTTTTTTAAAAAAAAAAACGGTAGGAGTTTTCTTTTTCAATAATGCTATGTGTCACCATATACATTACCATATATGCCAAACTTACTATTATACTGACTAGATAAATATTTTTATTTTATAATTTGTACTTAAAAAAATTGCGTTTGTTTGTTGGGCATATCCATAAATTATTAGAAATTTAAATCTACCAGTTATTGAGGTATCGAATGTGATGGATCGAAGTCATTCTGAAAACATAATTACAAATTCCTAACCTTACATCTGAATTTCGCAAGGAATTATTAATGATTGTTCCTCATCAACAAGAAAAAGGAAAAAGAAAAAGAATCTATAAAAATTAACAAACTTAATTTTATCTATACACAGTTATCAACAAATTTTCCGAAAAGTTCAATATTTTTAATTTTTTCCTATCTTTTGAATTTTCTGTGTTCTTTTTTTCTTTTCTAACGCAGAAAACAATATCGTTCTTACTTCTTAGGAAGAATTTTGTCTTGGATGTAGATTTTTTTCGTACAAATTTTTGTTAAGGTTCTCTTTCTCTCAGAGAAATTGCCCGCTAACTATTTGATATTTTGGGCCTTCAAGGCGTCCCATCCCAGAAGCTCCATCAGATCTTTCGGGTCTTCAAGGCCCCAATCCAAGAAGCCTAAATAGCTCTGTTTTCTTCTAATGTGCAAAACAAAGGAGGCCCAAAATTGTTACAATGATGTAATAAAATAACGCTGGCCGCCGGCCGGGGGTTGGTGGTCTGGGCCAAGTTTCTTCACAACTCGTTATCAACCCAATAGTATACACAGTATTTTCTGATTCTAAAAAAGAAAAAAAATCTTTTCTAGTGAAATCTTAATCCAGTTTAGGGAAGAAACATTGGCATATTTTCACGGCACTCACAAGACAACCTGTGAAGGAATGAATTATCCTTTCTCATGTTTTGTATTCCATATATAATATTAATATGCATACTTCAAAAATTATAGTATCGCAATAAAATATATATAGCCTAAGATAGGCAAACAATCTGATCTAAATGGTATGGGAGAAACTAATATCTGTATCATATAATGGTTGAGAAATTTATCTCTTTCTTTTTTTTTTTTGATTTTGGTTTATCTCCTCTTTTAAGGACGATTTTGAAGAATTTATTTGAAAACTCCCACGAGTTTCGCTCCTTTAAAGGACTTGGAAAAACCGTTTTAAGTGCCTTTTCGTCCGTTATTCTAGTTTTCCTGGTTGCTTTGGAACACTCCTCCCATTTCTCCTCCCTCCCCCTGAAAAAAAAAAAAAACACACTCAAAGAAAAAAATAAGTTTTACGAACGTTTCAAATACATTTCACCAAAGATTTCAGCATTTTTTTTTTCCCGGTGGTAAGTTTTGTGTTCTATCTTTTCCCTTTTCCTCCCTCTCCGATTCTTTTTTTTAAAAAACTGAATACCCTAACACGTTATTGGGTGTTAACATTAAATGTGATTGGATCTAACAGGTCTGGTTTCAGAGTAAAGAGGTAAATAATAATGGCGTACAAGGTGGATCACGAATACGATTACCTCTTTAAGATCGTGTTAATAGGAGACTCGGGTGTTGGAAAATCTAACATCCTCTCACGGTTTACACGCAATGAGTTCTGCTTGGAATCTAAGTCCACTATTGGTGTTGAATTTGCCACAAGGACTCTTCAGGTTGGTTCCTTTTCTTTCCCTTTATTTATATTTTATTAGAAAAAAAAGGTGGATTCTACCATCACTATGGATTTTCATGTGATTCATGCCGATACCACTTTCAGTCTATTTTATGATTTAGGATTATCAATCCACTAAGATTGATCTGGTGGAATTAACCAGAGTAACATTGGATTGTGATATATATGGAGAAATCTAAAATGGAATAATTGACTGATACCCTCCAGTTTGCAGGACATGAAAATATCTGTCTCAAATCACTATATAAAATTTGCAAGAGAATGTTCCAATTCGTACCCACAAATGTTTCATGTGTTATTTGAGCACTGGCAGAATTTTATACAATAATCATAAGTATAAAGAATGTTCAGTGCTTATTGAAAGTACATGGGATGTGTATGGTTTCTTTCTATTGGAACAAATTTGATGCTAAGTAATTGTGCTTGATTATCCTGTTGTCGCAGGTAGAGGGAAAGACTGTTAAGGCACAGATATGGGACACTGCTGGTCAAGAGCGGTACAGGGCCATAACAAGTGCCTATTACAGAGGTGCAGTTGGTGCCCTTCTGGTTTATGACATTACCAAAAGGCAAACGTTTGAGAGTGTCCAGAGATGGCTCCGCGAGCTACGGGACCATGCCGATTCGAACATTGTCATCATGATGGCCGGGAACAAGTCTGACCTGAACCATCTCAGGGCAGTCTCAACAGAAGATGCTGAAGTGTTGGCTGAGAAGGAAAGTCTTTCTTTCCTTGAGACTTCAGCATTGGAAGCATTCAATGTAGAGAAGGCATTCCAGACCATTTTGTTGGATATCTACCAAATCATTAGCAAGAAAGCCTTGGCAGCACAGGAGGCCGCTAACTCAACTGGACTTCCCCAAGGGACCACAATCAATGTTGCAAACCTTTCTGGTACCGTGACCAAAAAAGCTTGCTGTTCCAATTAACAAGATCCATTTTTTTTTTTGGAAGAACCCGGAGATTAGTCAAGGTATAGCATATGCCAAGAGGAATATTGTGCATGTAGAGACCATTTTGAGAAGCAGGATTCTAGTTCTATAGTCTAGAGGCATGGTTTAATATTGGACTGGATGGATTTACAGTCTTATCTTCAGGTTTCCCCCCTGCTTGATTGGGAAAAAAGCTGGTGAGAAAAGTGATGTCTTCAGACCGAGGAAGGTATACATAAATGAAGCTTTTTTATTTCGACACTTTAACTTATCTTGTAACATTGTTTATGTCAATTCTTTGGAATTGTGCTAAATATTTTTCCTATGATTCTTGAATTTTTTTAAAACATGGTAACCAAGAATGTACTGTATTATGATTGATTAGTGGTTCAGAGTTTTGAAGGCCCCATATTGGTTGGATGTCATTTTTGTTTCGTGGTCACTTTTCATAGGCAACAAATTACTTGCATAGACATCCAGCCACACAATTTAACTTGGAAAAAGCTCACGTGGCGCCTCAATTTAACTTGGTAATTATTTGGAAATGGATAGTCTTCCTTCGCTTTGTAGTGACTGGATTTTGGTGGATACAGTTCTCAGAGTACGTCCTTACTGGGTGGCATGTGATTAAGCTAAACGCTACACTGCTTAATTACGAGGGGCCAACTAAGAACCAAGTTTTAGTTTTGGCTGTGTTTAACATTGGGGTCCCCTTTCTTGCTTTCTTTGCTTTGAATATATTCTATAGTGTGTTTGTGTGTTGATTGTTGATTATGTATTTCTTTTTTTTTTATAAATATTGTTTTTCATTTCAATTTAACTAAAGACATTGAAGTGACCAAATTAGTGAAAATTTTGGATCTATAGTCAAGATTCAGCACCGCGAATTGGTTGGATATATAATTAGACGATAATGTTTCATCATTGGAGTATTAAGAAGTTCTCCATTTCGCTTTTTATAGGCTAAGATTACTTGCAGATCAGAAAGTTTTGGGATAAATCAAATATCATCTACTCGCTTAGGTAGGCAGCATATATTGATGTGGCATCCTTACTAAGAATCCATTCTTTTTTAAAAGAATCCTTTCTTTTTTTTTTTTTAGTTTTCCTTTGTACTCCTTCGAGAATCTCATTGAACACATCCCAACTATCTTTCTAGATTCGTAGGTATGCTAATTTTATTTTCCAGTCGCCACTTTGAATATATGCGCAAAAATAGATATTTTATAGTATACTATATTAGAACGGCATAATCGGCCATCATGAATTTTCAAATCTAACATTATCCACCACCACTAATGTCTTTCGAACGTTGATAGCGTCTTTGGAACTAATTGATAGTGATTGAGCAGACTAGAGAAGTCCACTCCATACCTCTTGTCGCATCTGATTATATCTTTACATATTATTGGAAATCACAAAAGAATCCACTAAAAACTTCTGATATAGGGAAAATTTTATTATGGAGACTCCCCAAGTTTGATTAGTTGTAAACCCGCTATTTATGGTAACAAAATATATTTAAGGGTTATTATTTCTATTTTAAGGTTTATTTATTTCTCAAATTTGCCTTATGGGTTCCCCCTTCCCCTCCTAGGATTTATATTTTTTTCCTAATTTATCGTATATTATTTAGAAAATAAATTTGCACATTTAATATATATACTTAAATGGTTTAATTATTCCTAATATAATCAAAGCGGAGTGTTGTTCATAAGTGGATAGATATTGACATACCCATCCATATTAATTTTGGACCGAAGGTTGATCCACTCGAGTCACCCAGGCACAGTTTTTTAGTTAAATAATGGTTAAATCCAGTTTTCTATACTATCTATAAAAGCATGAATCTATATTTATACTATCTAGAAAAACATGAAAACAGAAAAATACCAAGACAGCGAAATATACAAAATTACTAAAATATTCTTTTCTATGAGTACCGTGGATATTAATAATCAAGTGTCGTGTCATTCATTAATTATTATTATCATTACTTAAATCAAACAAAAGCACAATACCAATAAATTAATGCTTCCGTCCTGCCGTTCATTAATTATTAATTAAATCAAACAAAAGCACAATACTATTATAAATTAAATCTTCTGTCCTGCCCTGTAACAGCCCGGGTAAAATTTTGGATTTTTATCGGGACTGTAAAAGTCTTTTTACAGTGATTTATCGAATGAATTAATCTTGGGTAATTAATTCAAGGTAAATCGGGCGTCGTTTTTCGTAACCGAGAGTTTTGCCGCGCTCGAGATTTTTCCGTGGATTTTTCGGGCCTAAGTCGGTATTTTTCGGGTCCCGAAATCCTTAGGAAAATCACACCGGAAAATAACTAAGGAGGAACCGATTATTTTCTGGTCCGGACCGAACTCGCTCCGTAATGCAGACAGGCTGCATTATTGAAGCTTCACATGTCAAGCAGTAAAAAAAAAAACAGTTTAAAGCCAGTGAAGAAGAAGGGGGGAGGAAGAGAAGAGGAAAAGAGAGAAAAGAAAGAAGAGGAAAAAAAAAGGGGAGAGGAAAAGAAAAAAAAGAGAAGAAAGAAAAAAAAAAGAAAATGAAAGGAAAAAAAAGGAGAGGAGAAATGAAAAAAAAGGGAAGAAGAACAAAACGTAAAAGAAAAAAAAAGAAGAGAAATAAGTAAAAAAAGAAACGGAAAAAAAAAGAAAAGGGGGAGAGGAGCTGCCGCCGGCCACCACCACCATCCCCTTTCCTTCTCCCCACTGCCGAGCCTGCCTCGCTCGCCACCAGACGCCCCCGTCCCGTTGCACCGCTCGCCTCCCCTTCCGCGTCTGCAGATCCGCCTCCTCGCGCCGCCGGTGTCGTTTCCTCCCCGTCGCGCCGACCTCCCCAGCTCCTCCCTCCTCGCGTGCGACCTGAGGTCGACACCAGCCCGACGCCGAGCTCCTCTCTTCTCCTCACTGCCGCCTTCACGCCGCACGCCGCCTCGCCTTGCCATCCCCGTGTCGCTTCGCCACAGCCCGCGCCGTCATCGCCGCTGCAAAGGTGAGCTTGAGCAGACCCGGATGTGAGGTCGCGGGTCGGGTAGACCCATATGCCGCTTGGGCTATGTGTGATGTTGGGTTGGGCTGGGCTAGACTGATGTGCACCTGGGCCTCACGTGGGCCTACACCTGGGCTCCTGCTTGGAGTTTGGGTCTGGTCCATGTTGTGGGCTGGGTTGGCACTATTGGCCCAGTCCGATTTAATTAAAAGAAAAGAAGAAAAGAAATTCTGGAAAAAGAAAATATAATCTGGAAAACTGGAAAAAATATAAATATGGAAGGAAGATAGCTTTGGGAAAATAAATTATGGTAATACCTCTGGAAAATATATACACTGTATGCTAGGTTTTATTTGGTCTGGTTGTTACAGTTCTGGCACGTGTTTACTGTGTACGGTAAATACGGGTCCGGGCGTTTCATTTTGGTAGCGGAGCGGGCGTTAGGTCTTGTTGGGCAGTCCTTGTGTGTTTGTTGTTCTTGTTTGCATAGTTCGCTCCATTTGTTTATTATTTTATATCATTTTAGTTAGTGCATTATGGATCCAGTCAGGGGACGCCAGCTATCGCAGAACATTCACATATGAGGTAAATGATGCCATAAATAAGCGAAAATATAAATATTATTAATATTGCTAATATTAATGAAGCGCCCCGACCCGTATTTACCGTAGTACAGTAACACGTGCCGAAACTATTCTTATTGATAGAACAGACAGTACATCATAGTCAAAATACTAAACGGTAAATCCAAATACATCATATACATCATCTGTCTCCCATACACGGAAACCATTATTCAACTCACACACAGTGCTCAACAGCAGTAGCAGATAGTATCAGTAATATACATATCATAGGAAAACAACAACACAGCATCATACAGCAGCGGAATTGTAATAAAGCATCATATGCAACAGAACAGCAGCGGAAGACTTTATGCACATGCAGCGGTGGTATGGATCCAGAGTCAGGCGGAGAAGAAAGCAGCAGCCATCGAACAACGTACCTGAACTACGTAACAACTTAACCTACGGGATGAAACCCCGCAGGCGAGGGGTGAGTCCGAAGTGCTCACCGACGAAGGATAAACAATGATATGCAAGCAACCGTAATACTTAAAAACAATCATAGACAAGCAATAGCATATCACAATAACTGAGCCAAGGCCAAAAGAATATTAATTATTATTACCAATTTTATCTTCCGGGCCCCCGTCACTGGACAAGCTAGGGTCGTACCTGGTTATCAATTAATTCCGGATGCTAGGTCAAAAACCAATCCACATCTCAAAACCCGAATATTTGGTATATCCAAACCACTGGGTATTCGGTATACCCCAACCTCAGGCAACATGCCAACCAGATATTCGGCATATCTGAGCCACTGCGGATATTCGGCATATCCGAGCCACTGCGGATATTCGGCATATCCGAGCCACTGGGTATTTGCTATACCCTAACCACAGGCAACAAGCCAAACGGATATTCGGTATATCCGAACCACTGGGTATTTGGTATACCCTAAACACAGGCAACAAGCCAACAACCAAGTGACCGACCATAGCATCCCAAAATTAATTTTCAAACCATCGGGTCGTACCACTACTTCCACATGACAATTATAACAACATCTCAAATCAATTCCAATTCCAATTCCTTTTTCTCAATTTCCATAATCAATAGTTCAACATCAATCTCAGCATACTATCCACAGTATCAAAATCACAGCCCAATGGCAACAATAATATCCACAACAGTTATTCAGCCAACAATCAACAATTCAGCAGTTCAATCGAATAACAAAGCACACAAAGTATTACAGGCAACATAACAAGGGTTATCCATCCTCACCTTAGCCGATTACTCAATTATGGAATTGTCCAGCAAATTCCAAGTCCGGTTCCTCAGCAAACTGCTCATTATCAACTCCTATATCAATCAAATAATATGCACACATAAGATGGTATGCAAATGCCATGCTAATACTGTATATCGGAAACTAAATATAAACTCGGCTCGGTTACTCCCCCGGATTAATTTTCCATTATTATCATCGTTCACCATTTTTTTCAAGTGCTAAAATATCATACTATGCTTATTCCTATACCTGGATATTATTCCGGTATTTTATTACCTTGATAATACCCTTTCCATAATTATTTCTTAAGTATGTACTTTCCAAAATATTATTTCTTCAAATTATTATTTTTCTTCCATACCATATATTAGTTCCCAAAATTATTTCCTCAAAATATTTATTTTCCATTCCATAATATATTTTTCCAATCTCATTTTTTATTTTCTTCCATTTTATTTCTCTTCCCCAGATTTCATTTTCTTTCTATTTCTCTCTCTTCTTCTCTTCTTTTTTTTTTCCTAAATCGGACTGGGCCCAAGGGTTAGGCCTGGCCCAACGCAGAACCCAGGCGCAGACCCAGGCCCGGGTGGACAGGCCCGCACCCAAGCCCACGGTCTTAGCCCAATAACCCAACCCATTCTCCAAAACGGGTTGACCCACGACCCATGCTATGCATCCGGGTCGAGCCTCTTCCAACCGGGTCGTGCTCACCTGCAACGACGGGACGGCGCGAGGAAGCGGCACCGGGGCGAGGCGGATGCTGCGAGGGAGTGCGACGCAAGGGCGCGACGGCAGGTGGTGCTTGGCGGCGGCGGCTGTGTCGGTTGCAGCGACGAGGAGGAGCGAGGCGGCGCGACCCATGGCAGAAGGAAAGGCGGGTCCGGCGGTGGCTTCGTGACCTCTCTGCAGTGCGTGAGGAGGACGGCGACGACGGCGGAGGAAGAAGCAGGTGGTGATGGCGACAAGCTGAACGGTGACAGAGGGAGGCGCGGGAGGTGGTGTTCTCGGGTGGAGGTGGTCGGCCGGTGTGGTGGAAGAAAAGAAAAGAAAAGGATGGGGAAGGGCTGCTCAAAACGACACAGTAACGGCGTGTGTCTTTGTGTGTTTAATTTTTTTTTTTTCTAATTAAGTTGGTTGCAGAAGAAAACTGGGCAGAGGAGGAGAAATGAAGAAGAAGATGGTGATGTGCAGGTAGTGGCGTAGGGTGAGGCTGAAAAAGAATAATTTAAAGGCAGCAAAATCACTGGTAAATCACAGGTGTAATAGGTAGTTCACAGGCTGAATAGGAATTGGCGGCTGAATAATTGAACTTCAATTATGCGGTTACTATGCTGCATGTGAAGTGTGACCCACCTGGACCAGAAAATATCCGGTATACCCACTTATCTTATTTCTGGTCCGATAATTCGAGAATAACCCGGGCTTTTTCCGAAGATTCCCGGACCCGGAAAAATTCCAACTTTGGTCCGTAAAATCCGCAGAAAATTCCCGAACATGAGACTATGCTCGGTTTCGGAATCCAATACTCAATCTACCATAATTTAATTACCCCAAGATTAAAAATCATTGGTAAATTACTGTACATTAACTTAAACAGTCCCGGTAAAAATGAAATTTTTACCTGGGCTGTTACAGCCTACCCACCTTAAAAGAATTTCGTCCCCGAAATTCACTCCGAAGCTGTGAACAAGTGCGGATACTGAGAACGCATATGCTCCTCAACTTCCCATGTGGACTCATTCGCAGAGTGCTTGCTCCACTTAACCTTTACCATTGGAATGACTCTATTCCTCAATTGTCTGACTTCCTGGGCAAGAATCTGCTCCGGCATTTCTGTATATGTAAGATCCTCTGCGACCTCAACATCTACTGTAGTAACCACATGACTCGGATCTGATCTGTACCTCCTCAACATGGAAATATGGAATACGTCATGAATCCGTGACAACTCCTCTGGCAAAGATAATCTGTACGCCAGGGGTCCAATCCTTTCCACAATCTCATACGGTCCAATGTACCTGGGACTTAGCTTCCCTCTTTTCCCGAATCTGATTACACCCTTCCAAGGTGCAACTCGGAGGAAAACTCGTTCTCCCACTTGGTACTCCATCTCCCAGCGATGCTTATCGGCATAGCTCTTCTGTCGGTCCTGTGCTGCTCTCATGCTCTGCTTAACTGTCTGAATCTTGTCAACAGTTTGCTTAACCAAATCTGGACCAACGATCAAACGAAGACCTTCTTCATCCCAACATACTGGACTTCGGCACTTCCTTCCGTAAAGAGCTTCAAACGGAGGCATGCCAATACTGGAATGATAACTGTTGTTGTAGACAAACTCCGCTAAAGGCAAATACTGGTCCCAACTCCCACTGAAGTTAAGAGCACAAGCCCTTAGCATAT
Source organism: Turnera subulata (assembly GCA_028386065.3). NCBI lineage: Eukaryota > Viridiplantae > Streptophyta > Magnoliopsida > Malpighiales > Passifloraceae > Turnera > Turnera subulata. The sequence goes on from JAKUCV010005234.1 coordinate 25,364, forward strand.
CCTCCAGTGTCTGAATAGTCCTCTCTGACTGTCCATCGGTCTGAGGATGGAATGCAGTACTAAAACTCAGCTTCGTCCCCAAAGCTGTTTGCAGACTCTTCCAAAACCGCGATGTGAATCTCGGGTCTCTGTCTGAGACTATGGACTTAGGGATTCCATGTAGCCTCACAATCTCCGCAACATACTGCTTCGCTAACTTATCCAAGGTGTCTGTCTGTCGAATGGGAAGAAAATGGGCTGATTTTGTAAGTCGATCAACGATAACCCAGATGGCATCATGCTGTCTCCAGGTCAACGGTAATCCGACCACAAAATCCATAGTAATCATTTCCCACTTCCACTCTGGCACTGACAAAGATCTTATCTTACCTGCTGGAGCCTGATGTTCAGCTTTCACTTGCTGGCAAGTGATACACTTAGCCACATACTCGGCTACATCCTTCTTCATGCGTGGCACCAAAAATGACTTCTCAAATTCTGGTACATCTTGGTGCTCCCGGGGTGCATAGCCTACGGTGTCATATGTCCCTCTTCCAGAATCTGACTGCGTAGGTCACCAACACTGGGTACACATAGACGCTTTCCTAGCATCAGTGCACAATCCTCCGCTATGTGGAACTTATCTTCCTTTCCACTACGGACTGCTTTCTTCAGCTTGATCAGGTCGGGATCTCCATCTTGTAATTCCACAATCCAGCCTCTTAGGTTAGACTTAACTTCAATATGTGTCAACAAAGCTCCTGTCTCATCAATTGTCAAATCTACTCCCATCTTCCTTAACTCGATGAGTGAGGACATCGAGTAAGTCGTGGAAGCATCTTCTGGCTGTCTCCGACTCAAAGCATCTGCTACAACATTAGCCTTTCCAGGATGATACTCAATAGTACAATCATAATCATTCAGTAACTCAACCCAACGTCTCTGTCGCAGATTAAGCTCCTTCTGAGTCATGATGTACTTGAGACTCTTGTGATCCGTGAAAATCCGGCATCTCCCTCCAAACAGATAATGTCGCCAGATCTTCGAAGCAAGGATCACTGCAGCCATCTCCAAATCATGTGTCGGATAGTTCTTCTCTGTGGCCTCAATTGTCTCGAAGCATAGGCTATCACTCGGCCTTCCTGCATCAGAACTGCTCCCAAATCAAGGCCTGAAGCATCACAAAACAGCACATATTCCACTCCTGGCTTAGGTACTATCAAGACTGGTGCTGTTGTCAGCTTCTTCTTAAGTTCATCAAAACTCTTCTGGCACGCATCACTCCATACAAAGGCTTGATCTTTCCTCAATAGCTTTGTCATGGGACTAGCTATCAAGGAAAAACCCTCGATGAATCTCCGGTAATATCCTGCAAGGCCAAGAAAACTCCTGACTTCTGGTACCGTCTTGGGCGGCTCCCACTCCAACACAGCTCTTACTTTAGCAGGATCAACCTTAATCCCATCCCCAGATACAACATGTCCAAGGAATGCAACTTCTTCAAGCCAGAACTCGCATTTTCTAAACTTAGCATACAACTCCTTCTCTCACAACCTCTGAAGCACTACCCTCAGGTGCTCTTCATGTTCTTCCCGGTTCTTGGAGTAGATCAAGATGTCATCGATGAAGACTACCACAAACTTATCCAAGAACTCGTTCAAGACCAAGTGCATCAAACACATGAAAATTGCTGGTGCATTGGTCAAGCCAAAAGGAACCACTGTGAACTCAAAATGACCATACCGAGTGCGGAAGGCTGTCTTCGGTATGTCCTTCTCTGCAATCTTGACCTGATGGTAGCCAGATCGAAGATCGATCTTAAAAAATACAGTAGCTCTCTGTAACTGATCAAAAAGATCATCAATTCTGGGAAGCAGATACTTATTCTTCACTGTCACCTTGTTCAGCTGTCGGTAGTCCACACACATACGTAAACTACCATCCTTCTTCTTCACAAAGAGGACTGGTGATCCCCAAGGTGAAATACTAGGTCTGATGAAACCTTTTCCTAACAGCTCATCCAACTGTTTCTTCAACTCTTGAAGTTCGGTTGGTGCCATCGAGATAGGTGTCACTCCTGGCATCAAATCGATGGTGTACTCCACTTCTCTGTCAGGTGGCAATCCTGGCAAATCCTCCGGAAACACATCTGAAAACTCCCTCACAACCATGATGTCTCCCAAAACCGGAGTCTGAACTTCTTTATCCTTGACATGGGTCAACAAAGCATCTAGACCCAATGGCTTCATCCCAACTTCCTGATTAGCAGAGATACTACACGTAGTAGCAGCTCTCCCAATACCTGTCAACAAAATCTTATGTCCACCCTCGGAAGTCAACAACACTTCCTTGGTCCGACAGTTCACCATAGCACTGTAATTGGACAACCAATCCATTCCTAGGATTATGCCGAATCCTCCCATGTTCGTCACAACCAACCGTGCAAGAAAGACCTCATTATCGTACGAAAGAGAAACGTCTCTACACACATGGGTTAATCTGACCACTATACCCGCAGGTAACCTAACCCTCATCGGACAAGTTAAGTTTTCTTCCGTACAATTATGTTGTGTCGCAAAACTTTGCGCGACAAAAGAATGCGTAGCACCAGGATCAATCAAAGTATAAGCAGTACTACCAAAAGCTGTAAAAGTACCTGCTATGACATCGACGTCTAGGTGACCTCCAGCATGCTGATTCTCTCCAACCGGATCCATTCGTCTTACCCTATATGAGAATGTATATGCATGCATATCATGTCATGTCAAATCTTATGCACAAACAACAGTCAAGCAACCACAGTTATGTCCCTAATGACCTACTACCTGCTCCGCTACCAAACTGAAGCGCCCCGACCCGTATTTATCGTAGTACAGTAACACGTGCCAAAACTATTCTTATTGATAGAACAGACAGTACATCATAGTCAAAATACTACACGGTAAATCCAAATACATCATATACATCATCCGTCTCCCATACACGGAAACCATTATTCAACTCACACATAGTGCTCAAGACGAAGGATAAACAATGATATGCAAGCAACCGTAATACTTAAAAACAATCACAGACAAGCAATAGCATATCACAATAACTGAGCCAAGGCCAAAAGAATATTAATTATTATTACCAATTTTATCTTCCGGGCCCCCGTCACTGGACAAGCTAGGGTCGTACCTGGTTATCAATTAATTCCGGATGCTAGGTCAAAAACCAATCCACATCTCAAAACCCGAATATTTGGTATATCCAAACCACTGGGTATTCGGTATACCCCAACCTCAGGCAACATGCCAACCAGATATTCGGCATATCTGAGCCACTGCGGATATTCGGCATATCCGAGCCACTGGGTATTTGCTATACCCTAACCACAGGCAACAAGCCAAACGGATATTCGGTATATCCGAACCACTGGGTATTTGGTATACCCTAACCACAGGCAACAAGCCAACAACCAAGTGACCGACCATAGCATCCCAAAATTAATTTTCAAACCATCGGGTCGTACCACTACTTCCACATGACAATTATAACAACATCTCAAATCAATTCCAATTCCAATTCCTTTTTCTCAATTTCCATAGTCAATAGTTCAACATCAATCTCAGCATACTATCCACAGTATCAAAATCACAGCCCAATGGCAACAATAATATCCACAACAGTTATTCAGCCAACAATCAACAATTCAGCAGTTCAATCGAACAACAAAGCACACAAAGTATTACAGGCAACATAACAAGGGTTATCCATCCTCACCTTAGCCGATTACTCAATTATGGAATTGTCCAGCAAATTCCAAGTCCGGTTCCTCAACAAACTGCTCGTTATCAACTCCTATATCAATCAAATAATATGCACACATAAGATGGTATGCAAATGCCATGCTAATACTGTATATCGGAAACTAAATATAAACTCGGCTCGGTTACTCCCCCGGATAAATTTTCCATTATTATCATCGTTCACCATTTTTTTCAAGTGCTAAAATATCATACTATGCTTATTCCTATACCCGGATATTATTCCGGTATTTTATTACCTTGATAATACCCTTTCCATAATTATTTCTTAAGTATGTACTTTCCAAAATATTATTTCTTCAAATTATTATTTTTCTTCCATACCATATATTAGTTCCCAAAATTATTTCCTCAAAATATTTATTTTCCATTCCATAATATATTTTCTCAATCTCATTTTTTATTTTCTTCCATTTTATTTCTCTTCCCCAGATTTCATTTTCTTTCTATTTCTCTCTCTTCTTCTTTTCTTTTTTTTTCCTAAATCGGACTGGGCCCAAGGGTTAGGCCTGGCCCAACGCAGAACCCAGGCGCAGACCCAGGCCCGCACCCAAGCCCACGGTCTTAGCCCAATAACCCAACCCATTCTCCAAAACGGGTTGACCCGCGACCCACGCTATGCATCCGGGTCGAGCCTCTTCCAACCGGGTCGTGCTCACTTGCAACGACGGGACAGCGCGAGGAAGCGGCACCGGGGCGAGGCGGACGCTTCGAGGGAGTGCGACGCAAGGGCGCGACGGCAGGTGGTGCTTGGCGGCGGCGGCTGCGTCGGTTGCAGCGACGAGGAGGAGCGAGGCGGCGCGACCCACGGCAGAAGGGAAGGCGGGTCCGGCGGTGGCTTCGTGACCTCTCTACAGTGCGTGAGGAGGACGGCGACGACGGCGGAGGAAGAAGCAGGTGGTGATGGCGACGAGCTGAACGGCGACGGAGGGAGGCGCGGGAGGTGGTGTTCTCGGGTGGAGGTGGTCGGCCGGTGTGGTGGAAGAAAAGAAAAGAAAAGGATGGGGAAGGGCTGCTCAAAACGACACAGTAACGACGTGTGTCTTTGTGTGTTTAGTTTTTTTTTTCTGATTAAGTTGGTTGCAGAAGAAAACTGGGCAGAGGAGGAGAAATGAAGAAGAAGATGGTGATGTGCAGGTAGTGGCGTAGGGTGAGGCTGAAAAAGAATAATTTAAAGGCAGCAAAATCACTAGTAAATCACAGGTGTAATAGGTAGTTCACAGGCTGAATAGGGATTGGCGGCTGAATAATTGAACTTCAATTATGCAGTTACTATGCTGCATGTGAAGTGTGACCCACCTGGACCAGAAAATATCCGGTATACCCACTTATCTTATTTCTGGTCCGATAATTCGAGAATAACCCCGGCTTTTTCCGAAGATTCCCGGACCCGGAAAAATTCCAACTTTGGTCCGTAAAATCCGCAGAAAATTCCCGAGCATGGGACTATGCTCGGTTTTGGAATCCAATACTCAATCTACCATAATTTAATTACCCCAAGATTAAAAATCATTGGTAAATTACTGTACATTAACTTAAACAGTCCCGGTAAAAATGAAATTTTTACCTGGGCTGTTACAATTAATATTACAAATATAAATATTAAATTAATTTTTTTTTAAAAAAAAAGGAAAGTGCATTCATCGCCTTGGAACGACGTTGACCCTGAAGCTGTTGGGGTCATTGTTGATGTTGACCGTGATCCTATCGCTCCACGAGAACCACATGCCGCCTGCGTTGTTCTGGCCAGGAAGCTCGAATCGGTTTGCTGCAGGGAACCGGAGTGGGATGAGACCGTGATCGTCTTCAGGCTGCCATTGGGTCTCGGTGAGAAGAACCATGTTTGGCTTGTACTGGTTCTTCAGGTCCCTCAGGGTACGCGAGAACTCCTGGGAACGCCTAGCGACTCCTCTGCAGTTCCACACCAGTAGTCGGGCCTTTGGCCAAGTTGGAGGTAATTGAGTCATTTTGGGCATGCTTTGGGCCGTCATCGAGAGTTGGTAGTAGGTACCTTGCTCCAAGGATTGGCAAGTGGACTCTAGGTTGAACTCCTGAAGTCTTTCGGAGATGAAGAACATGACGGAGTTGGCCGAGCCGTAGAAAGATGTCCTCAAGGTGCCATGGTCCTCCAGGAAGAACGTCTCTTCCATGGGAGTGACGAAGAACCTCAATGAGTAGAGTTCGTCGACGAAGACCAGACGGGGCATTCTGCCGAGCTCGTTCGGTAGTTCTTCTGGGCGTTCGTTGATCATGCTGTAGGCCAGCCGGTTTCTTCTGCCTAGGTTGGCACCTTCGATGAAGAAGACGGATGACGGAGCAGGCATGTTGTTTCGGACGCGTTGATGTTTTGATTTTCCGAGTATGGTGGTTTCTTTTGCCTTAGCATTTTGTTGCTTTAAGATGCTTTGTGGTTTTTGCTTTCCATTGTTTTGCTTTTTATAGGAGAAAATGTTTACCAGTTTTTCAAAGTATAGACCCCACCTGTCCCCGTAAAAGAAAAAAAAAGAAAAAAAGGAAATAGAAAAGAAAAGAAAAAAAAAGAAACAGTAAAAAAAAAGAGAAAAAAAAGAGATAAAGAAACAGAAAAAAACAGTAAAAAAAAAGAAGGAAAAAGAAAAAAAAAAGAAAGAAGAGGAAGGCAAGAAAGAAAAAAATAAAATAAAATAAAAATAAAATATTTTTCGGGGATAGGAAAAGTAGATTCTTTTAACTTTGAACTGTTTTCGATCTTCAAGATTTTGCTTTTTGAAAATTTTTCCGTTGCCTCATTTATTGCTTCATTACTTTATACGTTTTTCGGGCTACAAATGCCAGTGTTTTTCAGCCCTTTTCCACCTTACGATTTTCTAACGCCCTGGCTACCTTGGCGTTTCTTTTCATGGTTTTACTATATTTTCTTGCATCTTTCATCACATGCATTCGTGACCGTTGTGGCTAGATGGATGGGACCACACCTCGAGTAGAGCGCATGTGCGACAAGCTTACACCTGTTCGGACATCGTGGAGGGATACGAGGCTTGACAGACGTTTTTGGCTTATGCAGAAATTGTGAACAAGTGGGTAACGTTTCTTTCGAGGGACACAGGACGTGCTCGTGATCATCACCTTGCGAGTTAACGGACGTCTTTTTCACGAGGGAAACCGACGTTACCGTTAGCTCCGTATATCACTTTTCCCGGGATCAAGGATGTCTACGATCGATCTAGAGCGCCTATCATGAAACATGTTTTGTTTATCTTCGTTATGTTTTGATTTTGTTAAACGAGTTTTGTTTTTAATTTCTTTATATTTGATTTTATATTCTTATAGTTGATTTTTATTTTGCTTTGAGATGTTTTATTTTTCTGTTTAACAAGAGATTTCGTAACACAAGAGTTTTGTTTTGAAAAGAAAACTTATTTTATTTATAACGGATTTACAAGAGGAGAAGAAGTACTCTATGGAGCTACTTGCTTCTCTAGATCTTTTACAAATTTTTGGACGTTTTTCATGTGAGGGAAGAGCTCCTCGCAAGCCAGTTCTATCTGCATCACCGCCGAGCTGATCTTCTTCAGTGAGACGTTCAGCTGCGTCAGAGTCTGCTGCGGAGTGCTACTTTCAGCCATTGCTTTGCCCTTCCGATCCTCAGCTTTCTTGTTGGCACGCTTCTTTCGCCGTCTGCTGGAGACGACCATGTGTTCTTTCAGACCGACGATGTTCGTCTTGAAGCGCTTCTTTGGCGGTTCTTCATCAGAGCTTGCCGGGAAGGCAGTGCCGCCGATGTAGCTGTTGTTCTCGGAGTTTGAGGTAGTCCGAGATCGGAGTGGAGAGTCCATGACTGTGTGCGAGTTTGCCAGTTATGAGGTTTGGTATTTATAAGCAGAGGAGATGTCGCTTAAGGGTATAAGCGGTATCTCGCGTTGAGTTTGGACACCTGGCAGAGTGTGCCAGAAACTTATCGTGGTAGGACCCACGGATAAGACGGAATTTCGAGGACGAAATTCTTTTTAAGGTGGGTAGACTGTAACAGCCCGAGTAAAATTTTGGATTTTTATCGGGACTGTAAAAGTCTTTTTACAGTGATTTACCGAATGAATTAATCTTGGGTAATTAATTCAAGGTAAATCGGGCATTGTTTTTCGTAACCGAGAGTTTTCCCGCGCTCGAGATTTTTACGTGGATTTTTTGGGCCTAAGTCGGTATTTTTCGGGTCTTGAAATCCTTAGGAAAATCACACCGGAAAATAACTAAGGGGGTACCGATTATTTTCTGGTCCGGACCGAACTCGCTCCGTAATGCAGACAGGCTGCATTATTAAAGCTTCACATGTCAAACAGTAAAAAAAAAAACAGTTTAAAGCCGGTAAAGAAGAAGGGGGGAGAAAGAGAAGAGGAAAAGAGAGAAAAGAAAGAAGAGGAAAAAAAGGGGAGAGGAAAAGAAGAAAAAAAAAGAGAAGAAAGAAAAAAAAAAAGAAAATGAAAGGAAAAAAAAGAGAGGAGAAATGAAAAAAAGGGAAGAAGAAGAAAACGTAAAAGAAAAAAAAAAAGAAGAGAAATAAGTAAAAAAAAAGGAAAAAAAAAGAAAATGGGGAGAGGAGCTGCCGCCGGCCACCACCACCATCCCCTTTCCTTCTCCCCCCTGCCGAGCCTGCCTCGCTCGCCACCAGACACCCCCGTCCCGTTGCACCGCTCGCCTCCCCTTCCGCGTCTGCAGATCCGCCTCCTCGCGCCGCCGGTGTCGTTTCCTCCCCGTCGCGCCGACCTCCCCAGCTCCTCCCTCCTCGCGTGCGACCTGAGGTCGACACCAGCCCGACGCCGAGCTCCTCTCTTCTCCTCACCGCCGCCTTCACGCCGCACGCCGCCTCGCCTTGCCGTCCCCGTGTCGCTTCGCCACAGCCCGCGCCGTCACCGCCGCTGCGAAGGTGAGCTTGAGCAGACCCGGATGTGAGGTCGCGGGTCGGGTAGACCCATATGCCGCCTGGGCTATGTGTGATGTTGGGTTGGGCTGGGCTGGACTGATATGCAACTGGGCCTCGCGTGGGCCTACACCTGGGCTCCTGCTTGGAGTTTGGGTCTGGTCCATATGGTGGGCTGGGTTGGCACTATTGGCCCAATCCGATTTAATTAAAAAAAAAAAGAAGAAAAGAAATTCTGGAAAAAGAAAATATAATCTGGAAAACTAGAAAAAAAAATAAATATGGAAGGAAGATAACTTTGGAAAATAAATTATGGTAATAGCTCTGGAAAATATATATAGTATGTATAATTTATATTTCTGAAAAGTTTATAATTATGTTGTTGTATAATTGTTTTTTTAAAATGTATTTTGTCTTTAGAAAATATATGTATATTTATAAATTTGTATTTATTTTCAGGAATCAGTTTTTATGGATATATATTTTCTGGAAATAACATATATAGCATATGATTAATATATGTATTTTGATAAATAAAAATATTTGGTAATTATATTATGGTAAATAGTTTTATTAAAAAAATATTATGGAAAATATATATACATATGTTATAATTTCCAGAAAAAATATGGTGATTATATTTTGGGAAAGTATAATTAATTTATGAAGATATTTTGAAAAGAATTTTAATTAAAGTATGATACCGAAATTATATTCGGATATGCGTACGGTATAATATTTTCGGTAAAAGATGATAATAAAGGATATGAACCGGGATGGGTTATTGCGCAGTATTGGCATCATAGTATACCGAATATGTGCATTTATGTGAGTATATTGTTTTGTTGTATAGGTTCGGATATCGGACAGTTTCTCGAGGAGCCGGCCTTGGTACCGGTCATTGTCTCCGGAGTTGAGTAATCGGCCAAGGTGAGGATGGATTTCCTTCAACATGTGCCTGAATTACTCGGTTATTGTGTTTGATGATTTTTGTACTGCTGAGTGTTGCATTTGTTGTGGTTTATTTCGGGATGTTTATCCCGGTGCTATGATTTGGTTTTGGGATGTTTATCCCCGTGTCGAGTTTTGGATATTTATTTTCGTGTCTTTGGCCATAAGAATAATGGATTAATTAATAATTTGTGATAAGGATGTCGATCCTCGGTTTTGGATAGGGATGTCTATCCCGGTATTTTGGTTAGGGATGTTGATCCCTGTGATTGGATTTTGAATGATGATAATATAATTGTCACGTGGTAAGTAGTGGTACGACTCGGTAGTTTAAGACTGTTTTGTGGTAGCCATGACCTGGGTTACTTGTGATAAGCATGTCTATGCTTGGGATGTCTATCCCGTGATTATTTTTGGGATGTCTATCCCTGGATTTGTATTTTAGGGATGTCGATCCCTGGGTTCTCTTGGATTTGGTCTAGCACCCGAAATATGTTGATAACCAGGTCTGACCCCTAGCTTATCCGTGACGGGGCCCGGAAAGATAAAATTGGAAAATTGGATTTTTGTTTTAGTCTTTTTGGTCTTGGACCAGTTTTGGGTCGTGTCTTTCGGTTTGGTGTATTTTGGCGGTCATTGTTTGATTTCAGCTTTGAGTAATTTTTAGGGTTGCATATTGATCATCTATCCATGGTTGTGAGCACTTCGGACTCACCCCTAACATGCGGGCTTTCATCCCGTAGGAAGAGTTATTTGTGGTACAGGTTTGGTGCATTCCAGACAGGCTGCGGCGTTATCCCTTGGACAGGGCTCGGATCCATAGTTTGCATCAGTGTCGCATACAGTGTCTTGTGAGTTATTAAGTCTTCCGCTGTGCATTATTTTTACTATTGTTGGGCCACTGGGCCGGTTATGTTGTTTCTGATGTTTTTATTTTAGGCTGTTGAGCCCGTGTTTCTATTGTATACACTGTATGCTGGGCTTTATTTGGTCAGGTTGTTACAGTTCCGGCACGTGTTTACTGTGTACGGTTGAAGCACCCTAACCTAAATTCACCCGACTAACAGTAATTACAATAAACAGTACCCCCACGTGACCAACATATCATAAAAGCAGCAACACATAAAAACAAAGGACAAATAGTCAATCAAAATCTCAATCTCGTCACCTTGTATGGATATCAACATTTGTACAGCGGAAGCATTTCTAGATATTCAGTAACATTTTATATGCAAGACACAATGCATGCTATTGGATCCGAGTCTTGTCCGAGGTGACGCCATAGCCGCCGGTATGCAAACCTAACCTGCAGGAACTGTGTGAGGGGTGAGACCAACCACTGTCTCACCGATAAACAAATAAATCGCGGTATACATGCAACCGCAAATACACCCAAGCCAACACAGAAAACAATAGAAGCACAGCAAGCACAAACATAGTATCGGTATCAACTTACCTGAACCAACTATACGTCAGACTTCTCATGGTTAACCCAGTCTCATAAACTCACTGACTCTAGACGATAGCTTAACCAATTTTATTATTAGGGCCCTGTCACGTAATAAGTATCGGCCGTGCCTGGTAGCCAGGTTAGCTAACCCCAGGGTACTCCCCGTTAATCCATAAATATCACAAATCATATCACAAATAACCGAGTCCCGCAGTCCTCGGCGGAAGTCCCGCAGTCCTTCCTATAACAAATCAACTGAGTCCCGCAGTCCTCAGCCGGGAGTCCACGCAGTCCTCCCTATCA